>JAEIIG010033230.1:0-71007 GCA_018904695.1 Drosophila parvula | reverse complement strand
AAAAAAAAAAAAAAAAATAAATAAATAAATAAAAGAGGAGAAATGAAAACATGTGTGGAATTTTGAGTGTTGCTATCTCTGACCACCCCCTCCTTCTATAAGGCCATTACATTCTTTATGTTTCGGCCTCAAACTCATCCCCTTTAAATTAAACTGGGAAGTTACTAGGGGTGGTCCTTCCATTAACTGACAGTTTCGACTGATTTCTGTTTACTATTTGCACAGGGTTCCTAGGGGGACAATGTTAGTCCTGTTTTTTAAAGGTTTTTAAGTTTTTGTAAAAGCCTTGTAAGCTTTTTTTTATATTATATTTCACAATATTAAATGCAGAGCATTAAATTGTTTGTTTATTTCATTTTGAAAGTGTTTCAAAGCTGACTTTAATTTATTTAAAACGTCTTGCGAGAGTAGGAACCTTTTTCCCGTGTTATAAGGATCAACAGAAAACGATCTTAGGAAAGTTAGGAACACTCTGATACGGTTTATTTTTGAAACCAAGAAAGTGCTTTCTTACTTTTTCAGAGAAGCCGAAAAATCTATTTAAATATAACTAAAAGGGTTGTTAATATTTGTATCAAGCGTGGCACTATTCCACTCCAATTGATTTTTTGTACAGTGTAGCACACACACACAGGGGCACATAGGGCCCATCAGTCATCGCACACACACACACACAGCGATACACCGAAGCGAAGCGTCTGGCATTGTCAATTGTTGTTGCGGCACGTCGATTGTTGTTTCTGCCTTTTTTGCATAAGTGCCCCACGTGTGTTGTTTGTCTCGCTCTAAGTGTGTGTGTCCCAGGTTCGTCAGGAGGTGTGTGCATATGTGTGTGTGCAAGGTTCGTCAGGTGTGTGTGCGTGTGTCATACCCTTTGGCACTGTTTATAAGCGGGTATATTAGGGATTCATTAGTAGATATAGAAATAGTATTTAGAAGTACTGCTTACTCTCATTCTAAATTATATTTACCAAGTAGGTCAGATGTTGTGCTCTCTCCTTAGAAACCTGTTACCTGCCTTGTCTGATTTCAGGGTTTATATCTTGTAATATTATATATGTAGGAGTGGAGAGTATTGTAAGAAGTAGTTACTCCTGTTCCCATTGCCAAGTGCGTTCTGATTTTGTTCACTTTCGACTCAGTTCTTTGCCTTTTAATCTGGTTAACAATATATCGTGTTTAGAGGGTATCACATGGTCGTTTAACTAGACTGCTCTCTTGGTTTTTCTATATATTCTTTTTGTTGGGTTGTTGGTAACGTCTGTGACAAAAGCGGTAGCGGGAACACAGACAACAACGAATTTTCGAGGTTGTTGACGCCACAGTTGAGGATGGCGATGGCGATGATGATGATGATGATGACAACTGCTGCCGCTCCTGCGCTGCTGCTGCTGCTGCTGCTTACCTTAATGATAAGGCGCTTGTCACTCAGGCAGCGCCCCCGAAAGAGACAGGTATACTGGCGACGATAGAGAGAGGGAGAGGGAGGCATATCGTCAAATGTTGCTGCGGTGCTGCGGTTGTTTTATGCCATCTGACGGGGGGAAACTGATGAGTGGAGAATGGTGCAGAGTGGTGTGCCGGGGGTGTCAACATGTGTGCTGCTGTGTTTTGTCAAAAAAACATATTTGGCTTGTCTCTCCAGCCTCGGTCCTCTGCTTCTGGAGCGTCTGTGGCATCCACATCCGCATCGGCACATCCACAAAAGCACATTCACAAAATATAATTATTAAACATGTTGCCAATTTTGCGAGCGCTTTTTAATCCTGTTGTCTGCGCTGCTCCTCCTCCTCCTCCTTCCGAAACAAAAAAGGAAAGGAAAAAAGGTAGGGGAAACCCCCCTAGCGGTGGCATATAAATAAAACTCTATTATGTGGTTGTGGCTTATGTCGTGATCGCTTCCAAAATTTTCCACTCAGCTTTTCAAGAGAGCCAGGAAAGATTTTCGCCAAATTGCGGTGCGGTTTGGCTTTGGCTTTAGCTCCTCAGCGCAAAATTTGCCAATTGGTTGAGTTTTTGGTTTTTCAGGTAAAGACCCTGTGGCCCCCCTCACGATTTCGGGATAATCAGCATCGTTACGCTGAAATCATAAAATTTATGCTCGTCCTAATGAGATGCAGATGCTAGCAATTATGTTTGCAAAGGCCGACCCATTTCCACTGAGGTTTTTTGATTCCACAAAAATAAAATAAACATAAATGCATGGAATGTATTGTTTCGAAAAGGTTCAAACCTGACATTTAGCTCTAAAGCTACTGAGGAATCACGTGAAATCTAAGCAAAACTGCAAATTCCCTTTTTGGGATGAATGCACTGTGCCTTCCATGCTATCCGTTAAGGCAGTTGACTGAAATTAATATATATTGCCTTCTATTTTTCCAAGAAATAATATATTGTAATCAACATGCCCGATTTTTCCAGAAAGAAAGGAGTTTTCACTGATTTTGCAGCAAATTAACATTTGGTTATCATTTGCAGTACATTTGCTGCTTTCATTACCATTTCCATTACCATTCCGAAACCGAAACCAAAACCAAAACCGAAATTCCCCGAATTCCGTTGACCTCTTTGTGGTCCTGGACAAAGGCATTATCCAGAGTAGGATAAATAAAGCCGGACCGAAAAGAACAAAAAAAAAAAAATAAGGGCCAGCAGAAAGCATTAATTTTAATTTCTATCCCAATTCTCTTTGTAACGATGTGAAAATCTCTTAAGTACTCTTGTCATTGACACTCAAACCAAGCTTTTCCTTACTCTGGCCCAGCTATGTGTGTGTGTGTTTGTGTATGAGTGTAGGGGGGTGTGGTGTGTGTGTGTGTGTGTGTGAGGAGGCACAGAGGGTGTGAGTAACCCAGGGCTTAACCTTAGTTAAGCTGTCGCTCGTCTCTCGTCGACAGCGACGACGGCAGTGACACAATCTCATCAGCAGATCACAGATTTCAGCGCTTTTTCTGCACTGTAAAAAAATCGAAAAACAAATGTAACATATTTTGGGATTTTCGTGAGAGTTTTTTTTTAATTTGTTTCCTTTTAGTCACTCGTAAAAAACAGCTTTTGTATAAAGTCATAATATCCATTTTACTTATCATGGAAGTATTTTAAAAGTAAACTCATTATACAACTTGGAGTTCTTTATAATATTTGATTTTATTTAAACTGTTTTTAATAAATAATTTACTAATTATTTGTAGTAAAATATTAGTTACAACTCCCGATTTGTCGCCGTGCAGCAGCAGCATCTTGTTGCGCCACGTTGACATCTGTGGCATTTTGAACGTGCGACGTGACCGGCATAGCGGTGCTATTAGACTCGTTGTTTTTTTTTCTCTGTTGTTGTTTTTTTTTGTTTTTGTGACTTTTTTGGCTGACATTTGACACGCGCCGTGTGGTGCGGCCTTCTTAGTATGGCGGTCAGCTTTCGGCGTTGGTCAGCAGCCCAACTGGAAGTCAGCTTCTGTTACAATATTAATTTTCGACTCTGGCACGTCTCGCACACACACACATGTGTGTGTGTGTGTCTGTCTTTTTTTTTTTAGGGGGTGCAGTGTGTGCCCCCTTTCGTTGGAAATTGCCCCAATTAACGCAAAACACAACAACTCAATTTATCACGCACAACTAAAGTGATTTGTTGCCAATGCCAACGATCGTCGTCCTTTTGCCCTTTTTTCTACACAAAAGGAGTAGCATTTCTTCCAAGCGCTTCTAGAATATTTCGCATTAAAAATCCGCATTGGTTGGGCTTTTGATTTAATAAACTATTATTTTAAAATAATTTCTGTTGATAGGAATAACAATGTTTGATTTATAGGGTATATTTTCTTCTTTCCAACTTTCCATATGATTCCTTAACATTTTCTTTCTCGCTTCTTACCAATTTCGCAACTATTTCCTGGCTATATATTTAATGAATTGTTAAATTCTACACTTATATTAATTATATTATTCTAACTGGTATTAACATTCTAATATCTACCCATTTTCCGACGTATACTTATAGAAAAGTTATTTGCTATCCCCATTAAAATTATATAAAATACCTTGTTTAATTCCCTAATTTATATACACATAATTCACCTACTCGTATAACCATGCAATGTATATAGTAGCAATGTGGTAGCACGGAACCCCTTTGAATCCGCTTTCGCTGGGGCTAAAATCAACAAAACCGAGTCGTCGAGGGTAGGAAATTGTTTAATCAATTCATCAGACAGTAGCCTGCATGTTGCATGTATAATGGCGTTGGTCGCGGCAATAACAAACAGGATATTAACTTACACAACATTACCGAAAAGGCCGAAAAAAGGCAAGAAAACGAAAAAACGAGACGCGACTGCTCCCCCTTTTTGAGTAATTACCGCAGATAGCGAGGGGACACAGATATCAGGCCCGTTCCCTGGATATCCTCGCTCGTATAATGTATGTTATGGCCTTGCCCAAATCGTTGACTTTTACAAGCAAACAATTTGTCAAATGCAAATAGCCAAATAAACCCAATCCAGCGATGGAGGTTGATGTTGTTGTGCGGTCTGCCAATTGAAAAACGATTCGAAATCAATCACAGCTGCCGGGGCTCGGCCACAGCATCAGCATCCCCGCATCTCGGATGGAGTCCAGTTGGGATGGCAGCGACAGGGATCCATTAATAATTCCTGTGGCGTGTCCTGTGGAGCAGGAGACGAACCCCTTCACCCTCCCTAAAAAAGAAAAACCAGGCGACTGGCCATGCAAACGTGACTTTCAACTGTTGACCGCGTGCCAGGACTAAAAGGGGGATAAGGACCACAACCACGACCGCCAAGGATGACCATTTATTGGCATGTAGCAAGGTCATGTGGGCGGGGCAGATCGCGGGGCGCCATCGTCGTCGAGAGTTCGCAGGCAAATTGATGGCCAGTCATCAATTTCACTTGTTGTCCAGAGGCCTCCTCCTGCTCCTGCTCCTGCTCCTGCTCCTGGGGCGCGTGTGCCCACCATTTGTCAACGCCGCAGAGTGCCTTCCCTAGTGGTCGGATAATCTGGGAAGTCCTAGGGGTGTGTGTGCACTCAATTAAAGGTCGCCGGCAGGTGGATGGGTGAGAGACCATGAATGCTAATAACCAGCTCTCATCCTCGGAAAAATTAATGGGTCTGGTGACACACTCACACTGACCATGTGGTATGAGAACAGAAAAAAATGGGGAATAAATATGAATAAAAAAATGAAGATTTTATCAAAAAATATAGACATTATTGTAAATATTTTAAATAATATCAAGAGTAATGTGTAAGAAGCACCCATAAGTTGTTTTAACCTTTAAAGGTATGTGTAGCTCTTCTTACTTACCTCTGTATCTTTCACGCTTTGCCTGCAATTTACAAGCAATAGCGAACGAGAGAGTTATCCTTTTTGCTTGCACTCCAAGAGAGACACTCATTTTTATCTTTCAAATACAGCTAATCGGAATCACAAAGAGAATATCTAAAGCAATCACTACTACTACATTCCTCACGGAATGCTGCACCATATTTCCAAGTGTGTCCTCTTTTTCTTTGGTTTACCCACTGTTAAATAAGTTTAAAAATTCCGAACAAAATCTACTTTTTATGGCTTCTAGCCGCAATAACTATTTGTGAACCTTCTCTTTCCTTGGCTTCTTGCTTAATATATGAACCGTAAAGTGGGTTCAAACTATCTCTGAATAAATGTGCAATCGATGGAGAAGATTCCCCGGATTCACGGTAGGGTTTCCTCCCCCCTGGAAATCCCAATGGCATTAACTTGTCAAACCGCGGAATGCAAACATATTTCGGGCATTTGCAGTTTACACACCCACACAGCAAGGGGGTTCCTTGGGGTTTTTCCTTCGAGGGGTAGAGGTTAGCAAGAGCGGTGCATGTACATAATTTTATATATATTTTTTTTTTTCGCTTTTTGCGCGATTTGCGCACGATTATAAAAGCTTTTCGCGGTACGACCCCCATAATTCATATGATGTCGACTGGAAAATGTTTACAACACCAACGATATGATTGCCACCGTTTTTGCGCGAACCGCGGGCGGGTGTGTGATAGCGCTGTGGATGCCAGCATCCTCCTTGATATCATCCTCGGCATCGCTTTGCCAGCGCCTTGCCATCCTTTTCGCCAGCCTAATGCAGCATCGCCCATTTATATTTGGGCAGGGCCTGTGAAAGGAGCAAGGATTTTCGCCAGCAAGCAGAAGAACAAGACGACAGCGAAATATTCAAATGAAAATTTATGTTTGCATTATGAATTTTTATATAGTGTTGCTCTCGCGTCCGCCTGCCTGCTCTTCTCGTAGGCATTTTATGGCTCTGTCTATATGTGGGTCTGTCTGCGTTTGCTCTGAAAGGACACTGTGCGAAATATCCAAAATAAATCTGAAAATTGTATATTTTAAATGATTATTGGCATGTTTCTTAAGTTTATATTGATCGAAGACTTAAATTGAAATTAAATTAATACTGTTTGCATATTTATTAAGCAAAGTAAGCAATGTATTTTATTATATTCAAAAATTTCATTAGATTACAACTAAACTGGGCTTGATTTCCTATAAAGAAAACCCATCTCTATAATCAATATTATTTTGAGAACTCCCTATTTGGGAGCGCGTGTTTTTTCTCTCTCTGTATATATGATTTAACCCTCCCCCCGTCCCCCAATTAGAGGGCTCGGCAAAGTTCGGCGAGACGGCGGCGTGTGGAAAATTATTAAAATGTCGTATATAATGGCTATGGTTGCGCCTCGTCAGGAAATTTATGCGTTTATAGCTTTCATAATTTTCGAATTATTATTGTTCTTTTTCCTGCCGCCACGCCATCATCAGAGCTAAGTGCGTACCCCATTACCCAGTCCCAGTCCCAGTCCCCAGGAAAAGGAAAAAGTGGAGCCAAATCAATGAGGCACTCGCTCCACCCCCACACCAAGCCACGCCACTCCGTTTCATTTATTCCAGCCCAATCCCAGGCACATGTTGCATAGTCGTAAAAATGAAAGTAAGATCCCCGACCATTTTCTATTTGTACTTCTTGGATTTTGGACTTTGTTCCTTCTCTCCCAGAAAAAGTTCATTAAGCGGAGAGCCGCGTCAGGTTTGCATTGTCTGCGGATTTTTATGACGTCCGATGCGCCATAAAGCAGGCAGGTGGATCTGCCTGCCAGTCATTAGCCCAGGGTCGTCCTCCCGGCCAAGTATACTTAACTACTTAAACACGAAGACCCGCGATAAACACTGCTGGCCGTCTAATGAAGAAACAATGTATGCGGATCCAAAATGAATTTAAGAGCCATCAAGAGCTTGAGGTTGCCAGATTAACCCAAAGTCTAAGGCTTGAATGCTCAGCAAACAATATATAATCTATAAACCCCTTTTTTATAGAGGTATTCAAGCCAATGATTTATTTCTAGAGACATATAGTACATATAGTCTTGAATTTTGATTCCGACTGCAGGTTTGAAATCACTTCCGAAGGCATCTAAATGTGGCAGCTTTATATATTATATAAATAAGAAATAGAATATATAAATAACATCAAATTATTACCCCTGGAAACCCAGGATATCAGCTAGTCCAATCTTTACTCTGCCTTGCCGCCAGTCTTTTGACTGCACTTGGCAATAGATAAATCTTTTTGGGGCACAGCAATTTATTTGTAAATGGAATCGATTAAAAAGCAATCGGTGCAAGGAGATGCCGGAGACGCTGTCATTGGATGCTGTCTGATATCGACCCCAAATACCCTAAACCCTCAACCGAAACCTCAATCCGCCAGACGACACCTTTGTGGCGCCCGTTAGTCACGTTGCAGGTCTCCGAAGCAATTCGTCGAGTGACAACAGTCCCCGGAACAGCAGGTGGTCGCCCGATGGTTCCCAGAGATCCGGAGTGGCAATCAGTGCCCCGAGATGGAGCACTACCAAGTCCCAGTTACCAGTTGCCAACTCCAACCCCTCGTCGATGATTACATCATCTTGGGTGTGTGTTGTGTCTTTGGTAATACAAATTTCTTATCGAATATATTTTGTCGATTACCCCCTTGGGTAAAATTTATTTGCTTCGACGACTGCCTTTGAAGGATGCCGGGGATGCGACCGGCGACGGGCGACAGTTAAAGGATTTATAAGTAGACCAAACTGGGTTACGACTTCCCCTTCCGCCCTTCCGCCCTTCCTTTTTTTTTGTGTGTAAATTTATTAAAAAATAAACGCCCAGGACTTCCCAGAGCCGCCGGAAGTGGAGTCAAGTTCCGGGTCCCGAGTCCTCAATCCAGAACATCTTGTAAACATACTTAGCTGCAGCTCAGGTGTAATAAGTACGCCTTCAAGTGGTTCTTCTGGGCGGGTTTGTCCTAGGCCTCACAACTGGCATGATGATGAGGAGGCTGTGGGATGAGGAGGGAGGAGTCCCGGGAGTTCCGGGACTGCCGGAGCTCTTGGGTTGCCTTTCTCTGTGGGTCAGGGAGAGAGTGGAGCTTCGGTCACGCTGCTAATTTCTTTCATGTTCGCAGTTTACCGTTGCCAGCTTTCTCGATTTACCGTCGTTCGGGCTCCCTCTTGGCAACTCCGCCAACTCCAACGCAAACACCAAAAAGTGCACTGGGGAAAAATGCAATTAAATTTGAAACATATATATTAGATATATTTACCAGCAGCTTCCTTATATAGAGAGAAAGAGAGAGATAATCTTGTGATTACAGCCGATCTTTCCAGTAAGTGTTCTTAAAGAAATCTTTGCTAACAATTATTTCTTCGAGTGCTGCGCACTTTGTCCTGTATCTCTCACATTAATTGCGAATTGAGAGGGGGCGGGGCCAGTGCTGGAGATGCGAACTCAAGGAGCACAGCACTCCATTTCCAGCTGAGGCCTTTGCTTTTTGAGCTCCGCTTCCCTTTTTTTTTTACGTCTTCTCTCGCTCCTTTTCCCCATTTTTTGTGCTTTTTTTTTTTAA
This sequence comes from Drosophila parvula, assembly GCA_018904695.1. NCBI lineage: Eukaryota > Metazoa > Arthropoda > Insecta > Diptera > Drosophilidae > Drosophila > Drosophila parvula. Next base: position 62,056 of record JAEIIG010033230.1, on the reverse strand, counting down.
TTAACTGTGTACATGGCCAGAGAGCAAGAGAGAGACGCACTTTATACTCGGGTGCAGCGGCTCAGGTGGGCGGTCGCCGCCCGGCAAGGTTGTTTGAGTCGGTTTTCGGTTTGCATTGCTCAACAGCGCGTTAGCCAAGTGGCGCTAAATGAACAGAGTAGGTAATTAAACCCTTTGCCAGCTAATGAACTCGCCCCAGCGAGACATCCTGCTTCTGCCCACCATTCAGCATCCACCCACCATTCCATCCCCCCAGGTAGCCCCGTAAAAATAAGGTTAGCTATCCGGGCAGCACGCGCGCACTTTTATCTTTTCAACTGCAGAGGAGATATAACTGTAAATATTTAAGTGCGCTGCTTAGTGCCAGGAATTACTTAATTACCTGGGCAGCCTTTGAGAGAGCTCGTTCTTGGCCGGGCTTGGTCTGGCTTGGTGCAAACAGAAATCAGGAGAAATGGGCACAAACTTGCCGTTTGCTATTAGCAAATGATTCTCTCTGTATTAAGATTAAGTTTTCTTTTGTAGATCGCCGGTCATGTTGGCCTTTCATAAGTTCAATTAGCTTCTTTTTTTTTTAAATAAAAAATGTCATTAATTTAAAAATCCTCCTCTCTTTTTCTCTCTCTCTCTCTCTCTCTCTCTCTCTCTCTCTGTACAACGCTCCGCTTGTAGTAGCGAACGAGAGAATTTCTTTTTAGCTGTTCGATTTGTATTTGAATATGGTTTTTTATGTATATATTTATGTACCTATGTTCCCAGATTCCATATCTAGTTCTTCTCATTCAAATAATTCCCTTATTTAACCTCAACTGCTTTCCTTTCCCAAAACTGAGTTCTCTTCCACAAAAGCCTCTTTTTAATAATTCCTTATGGCAATCACTTATGCCCGAGATATTATCCAAAGTAACTGTGAGCATTTTAAAGTCAATTCAGTCGCACGGAAAGCAATTTAAGGATAGCTTTAATATATGGAAAAGGGGCGAGTTGCGATGGGTGGATGGGCGACTTTGCTGGCTTTGAGGGGACGAGAGTCATTTGTTTCCAAAAATTAGTTGTGAGCCCGTTTTCCATATCAAGCAATTGTTGCTTTGTTGTTGCCTTTTTCTGTTGCTCGTTGTGTTATTCGGGGCAAACGTCTGTCTGGCCCGTCGTCCCAGTGCTTCCTGTGACCCTCACATATACGCATATTCAACTGAAATACACCAGAGATTACAAAAATAGCGAAGCAAACTATGATTTATTGAAAAACAAAGGAAAAATTACAAATGTAACCACTGGAAATCCATATCCACTCAAGAATATTAAAAAATATTTCTAATTAAAAATTTATTATTAAAGAAATGTTTTCAATTCAAATTTAAGTCACTAATAATCTTAGAATTTAAAAAAAGTGGCCCGCTTGCTATAATCTCTAATTCCCCACGGATTCTAGCTACAAAATGTTTATATATCCGCTGAATGCCGGAATTAGTCAGAAAGCGGTTATTGATGATGCTGTATGCTCTTTGTCTCTGAAATGATCTGATACAGCATTCGTTTTTTATCTTTTTAATTTATTTATCTGTACATTGTAGACTTCAGTTTATAAACTAAGATACAGGAAGACTGACTACGATTTTAGGTTTTTACAGGACTATACTTTATTTTAAACAATTAACACTAAATTGACATTGCTTTCTTAGGTCTTATATATTTCATTTAGGGATGTTAGCTTTAAGGTTTTTATTTTAACTTGTCGCTATTATTTTGACCCTAGCTGTGCGTGTGTGAGTGTGTGTGTGTGTTTGTTGAGGGAGCTATCCCATTTTGGGACGACGAAGCGAGGCGACGTAATGAATGTGTATCTGTGTGGGTGTATGTGGTTACCAGCTACCAGCTACAGATACAGATACAGATACAATGTGGCCCCGGACACTGTCCCCTGTTCCCTGTTCCTCCGCCCCTGCCACTGCCCCTGCCCTGTCCCTGCCCCTGTCCCTGCCCCTGGGCTCTCGGCTCTCTCGCATATGAATATGAATTTTATCGAGATTCATGGCAGATGATAATTTTCCCTTGATAACTGTAAACTCGTCTATAGCTCGAAGCGAGGTTGTACTCGCTTCCACCAAGATTCCAGCCATCGTCTGCGTTTGGGCCACACACACACACACACACACACACTCATTGGTAAGCACACACGCACACTTGCTAACTCACTCATTTGGTGTTGAATTTTTTGGCTACCCTCAGACCCCTCCCCCCCACTTCCTCACTTCCTTGTGCATTCATTTGCCTTCATAAAATATAAACAGCGTATTAAAATGTATGAATATCTCAAGCGCTGCCCCTTTCCCACCCCCCATCCTACGCCCCTGGCAACAGCTAATGTTGATAAGTGAAGTTATGACTTTGCCCGCCAGACAAAACACACCCGAGAACTGAACTGAGGCGGGAAGGGTTACCGGGTAAAAGGAGTCACGGATTCACTGGAAGAAGGGTTAGCAGTTAGTTCAGTAGTTCTGCCAGAGATATATCGATGCCCAGATCGCTCCTCTCCTCCGAGTAGTAGTCCCTCATGTGTGACTTTAAAGCAAAAGAACTTTACTAAAAACGAAATCAAATGGTTTGTAAATAATTGGTGTCGTAGGAGATTAATTTACAACTTAAATGGAATACGTTTCTGCTTTTTCAGTTAAGTTTTTCGTTATTAATAATTGTTTAAAGGCAGTTACCATTTGTGGAGGCTCCTTAGATATTTCAAAAGTTAATAGAGAATGTTTCAGTTGGAATTATTATTGAATTTATATTAAAAATTATGATTGCATTTGATTTTAAAATAAAAGGAACCTTTAGAACCAAAGAATCGATTTAAACTGACTTAAAAGTTTCTTTATTTTTTTATTATTACCATTTATTAATATGCTGCATCAATATCCTGGCTGCTTAAAAGCAACTACTATCCTCTGGCCCCCTCACATATCTATATCTTTGCTTCCCCCATCTGTCTGCTGTTTCCATTAGCATAACAAGCTGGACTTTTTTGATAAATTAAGTGTTTATCCAAAGGGGGTCTGTCTCTCTCTCTAGGGCTAATCTCAACTGAACCGAACCGAACGAGGGGCCGAGCTCTGGGCTGGGAGAGATTGGGTTTGGATTCCGGTACACTCACTAATTTGACTCGCTTGGCACACACTCAGCCCCCTGCCCCCCACAAGTGGTGGTAGGTGTTGACAGCTCAAATATGCCCGGATTCCCGGCTAGCAGGAACCCCAAAAAACACGGGGCTCCAGGCGGACAGCTCTGACCTTTCGTTCCGTTAAAAAAAAAAAGGGAGAGAAGAGCTACAGCTACAAAAGGTGGGACCGGACCGCATATGCAAATCAGTTGGGCCAAAGTCCATTTCCACAGCCCAGTCCCAGTCCCAATCCCAATTCCTATTCCGACGACGAGTGCATGCGGTTAGCGGACTTTGAAGTTGAAACTCAATTACGCAAAATTCTCACACGTTTGCACCTCCATCCAGGCCAGAAATTAGATGGTGGTTGATGTGGGTGCAGCTGCTCCACGACTATCAGGAATCATCTGCCCTCGTTCTGGTCCTGGTCCAGGTCCAGGTCCCCCTTCCCCTTTTTATGCCCGCTATAATTTTCAGGCTGTGCCGCAGCTTCGGTTTCGGTTTCGGTTTTCGGCCATAAAAACAATTTGGCTAATTGGTCGAGCCGAACGGCTCAGGTGACGCTTACCGCTTACCGCTTACCCAGAACCCGGCATCCCCGGTGCTCCTGTCCGGTGAAAGCGCGATTTTTCCCGCCATTTCACGGCTGAAAATCCGTTTAAATATTGCTTCCACTTGAGTGCCAGCCATAGCCAAGGCTTAAAGGCTGACGGTTAAGCTAAAATGCGTTCTTAAACGTTTGTATATTTTTGTTTCTGATAAAAGTATGGAACCCTTAAAAGGATAAAATACAATTCCTTTTAAAACTTTAAGAAAAAGAGAGATATACATTTATAACCGAGTGTTTCTTTAGCTTTACCTTCTTAGCTGCCAAGCCAAGTTATGGCTTAAAATGCAAATTTGTATATTTTACATATTATAGCCATATCTAGAGATAAACCCTGCGCAGATTTCACTTGTTGATCTCTCTTGAAGCCCCACCTCCTTCGAACTCCATCTGTTCCCGGGGCCAATCTCCAATCTTGACTTTACATACTATATATCCCAGCTAATTCCTGCGATGAGCACACACAATGGCCCTGGTCCTGGAACGTGCTCTGGTGGGAGAAAAAAAAAATGATGGAAAAATCGTGGGTATGCCCGCCGCCGACAGAGCAAAAATCGCATATCTAAAAAGGCGTGAAAATAATTTGCATAAATTTATGCCCTTTGATCGCTTCAATTGCTTCGCAGCTCGCCGCCCGCCGCCGCGGAGGCGGTGTCCTTGAGGGGGTTGTGGTGGGTGGGGCAAGGGGAGTGCCACCTAATCGACGGCCGTCATGGGAACAACAGGACGAAGGGCGTTGGCATCGTTTAGGGATGCGCTCGTCCTTCGCAAGTGCTAACTCTCCAGCGGCCACGCCTCCTCCTGGCGCCTGCAGCAAGGCGGATGGGGTCCCTTATACACTAAGAGAAAGGCCAGCAAATTCCGGAATAATTATAAATATAACAAGTAAAATATATATATTCTCTAAAAGAGGATTTAGTGAATATTTTATATTCTGGAATGTATTTATTTATAGGATTTCATCTAGTTTAGATCTTAGGCAGCTTAGTTTCTTAAAATTCCATTAGCAGTTGATATAGTTTACTTTTAAAAAGGAAGTATATTTGTAAATAATCAGTTATTATCTTAAGCTGTGCCAACAACTAATTCCTTATCTAACTATGCTCCCCTTCGAGCCATTTACCTTGAATTTACAGGTACGGGTTTTATTTCAAGTGCACAATCTACATTCTAATTTGTCGCCGACTGCAACTTTGAAGAGCTTCGAACGCCTGGGATTGTGGACTCTGGGACGCCGTGTCCTGGATTCAGTATTCAGTATGCTCGAGTCCTGGATTCCGGTCGCCACTTGAGCCGCCTAAAATGGCACTTTAGTGCCTTTTGGGGCGTGTGAAAACAAAGGCGGCAAGTGTCGTGTAGCGACATTGAGTTTGCCGCCTCCCCGTCCACAATACACAATATAAACACATATATATATATATATATGTATATACTTGTGTATATACTTGTGTGTATATATGTATTTATTTGGCCCCTGCGCCCTGCATCCTGCGTTGTGGCAATTTTCACGTTTAAGCATCTTGAAAATTGTGTCAATTTGTTGTGAAAATGTCGCTGGAGAATTCGCTGTGGTATGATTTTCATTTCCTTCACCCACCCCCTCTCCATTTGCTCTAAAGTAGGCTCAGGGGAGGAGGAGTGTGGGTACACACACACACACACCCACACCCACACAGTGTCCAGTTCTGGGGGCTGGCCCAAAAAAGTATGCTACAACAAAGTAAATATCAATCTAGCCCAAAGTCTGTGGCCAACTAAGGGCCGGAAGGTTGCGCCAGAGGTTGCACAGAGAGAAAAGCTAACTTCAAATAATAATTAATAGAAAATGTTGAATATGTTTCAGAGAAGAAGAATAAGGAGGATAATTTGTGGGCAATTTATATATAGTAGAGTATTTCAAGTTGATCTATTAATCGCAAAATAAAATGATCAAACAATTTACAAATTACAATAATTACCATATGTAAAATATAATTAAATATAAAATCCCCTTTAAGCCTATAGATTTTTCTCTGTGTGCTTCAGTCATCACATGAAAATGAGTTTTTCGTTCCACTGGAACCGCAACTTATGCTTTAAAGTGGATGTCATGTTGTTTCGTTCAGGGATGAGATCTGTATATATATTATATATATATAACGAAAGACCGGGAAAGGGGTTTGTTCGGTGGCACTTTCTATTTTTTTTTTTTTGAGCTGTTGCTACTTTTTCGGACAGCTGGACCTGGCACGCCCCCTAAACGGAAGGTGGCTGTGGGCGGGGGCTTGGACCAGGACTATGGACTTGGACCTGGTCCCCGAATCGGGAAGTGGAAGGGGCAAAGGAGACAACGAGCCAATGCATGAATGGAACAGCTGTGGCCATTTCCTTTCGACGGCTTTCGGCTTTTGGTCTGAAAGAACCCAGAATCCAAGGGAGCAAATACCATGGACCATGGATAGATGAGGACTGTGCGTTGACGCACATTAACACACATTGTCCTTAAATAATGGAGAATGATTTCGGGGGGCTACAGACGCAAGTCGACTGGGAAATACCCCGACAAAAATAAGATGTCTTTTATCTTTTGTACAATTGTTAATTTTAAGTAACAATTTATTGAAAACTATTATTTTAATATTGCCAAAGGTTGTCAGTTTAATTATTATTAGACTTTGTAGATAGCTTATACCTAATAGAAGTATTATTTTCAAAGACTTAACGAATAATTCATTATTTTATATTACTTTTTATTCCCAGACTTTACTAGTTTTATTTATTTAAGAACTTAACATACTTTCCTTTTCATTTTCAATTTAATTAATGTCTAGAATATTAATTACTTAAATGGACAATAATTATTATACCCAAGAATCGAGCACTCTTTATATCCTTTTGTTCAATATCTCCCAGCATACCCAACTTTTGCAAGGTAACGAAATTAAAATGTCACAGAGAGAAAAGGGGAAGCGAAAGCTGCTGTTTTAAATGCATATATGAGGGGGGAAAGGGAGGAGATAAAGGATGGGTGATGAAGGACGAACGGGTGTGTTTGTCCTTTTTTTTTTTTTTTTGCGAAAATCTGATTAAAATATTTGAGTTTGCCTTTTAATGTGATTTCTGAGCATAATAAAAAGCCAAGCCCGAGTCCGTTTCTATTTTTTTTGTGCCTTTTACGAAAAGGAACTGTTGCCGTGTCCGGCGTTTGGTCAGTCCCGGATAACGGTTGCAAGGGGTGGCTCTATGTCCGGAAAACGGACTCCGGACACCGGACAGCAGACTGATTTAGTTGGCATTTGTTTTGCGGCTCGGCCAGGTCCTTTCTGCGTCTCTCAAATATATATCCTTTCGCCCCTTATTGCTAGTTCTATTTTGATGACTCCAAATTCCCATTTTTTTTTTTTTGGGCTAGGAAAGTGAAATAAAACAAAGTAATTTGCGTGTAATGAGGGACAAACGAGAAGGGCTTCCATCGATCGATTGCACTTCGATCGGAGGCGGTCTTGGAACTGAACCCCACTCTCACTCTCACTCCCAGTTCCACCCACAAAATCCACCCACCCAGCGCTCTCTCTGGTCATGTGAACTTAATTAATTAAGGCCCTCGGCCGACAGCTGCTGGACCGGAGACCCAAAAAACTGGCCAGGAAAACGGGGAATCACTCAAGCGTCCATTAATGCAAATCAGTGCCCCATGTCTTGGGTGCTTCGGCGGTGGAGCTGGCATGTGTCTGTGTCCCTCCTCCCAAGCCGCCAGCTATCCATGCACCGAAAACAAAAAGTAGCTCAAGGAAACTTGAGCATTTCCCATTAAATCAGATGTATTTCTTTGCTAATTTTAAATCAATCACAGAAATATTTAAATTTCCCCTTTTTTGTATTTTAATAGTTAAAATGCTAAGCTCTTTCAGAGTATAGCTTGTACGATCTTTCCGAAAAGCAAACGGATGTTTATTATAAAAGATTAGAATATTGAAATGCTGTTCTCAACCAAAAGGTAGTCCTTTTAATTGCTTCCTCACCGTTCGTGCTATTGCAGTGGTTATTTATTATTTTTTCTACATTTTACATCCTCATATTTTCTTTGGTGGGCCGTGTTTTCCTTTGGTGGAAAAGGAAAGGAAAATTTCACTTGATGGTTGTGTTTGTTAATTTGGGGAAAACCCCACTCCCTTCGGGATGTGTCCGCCCATGTGGCTATAATTTGTTGACGTTTGACTTTGTGCGTCTAATTGTGAGATGGCCGAGTTCTTTGGGGAATGCACCACGGATTCCATAGGGTGGGGGCTGGAGTTGGTCACTTTGATGTGGGCGCCGCTGTGGGAAACGCGTAATTTACTTGCCTTCTCTGCGCGCTTTTTTCCCTCCTTTTTCTTTTTATTTTTTGGCTTTGCTCTTTTTTGTCTCGCTAATGAAGTGATTATGCATTTTCCAGGGAGCTGAGGAATACGAGTATATATATATAAAATATATATATTTTTTTAATTTTTAAGGAGGTCGGGGGAGGCCTGAGGGTGCTCAAGTATTTACGGAGCGTAAGTAAGTGCCAGAAGTGGAATATTAATTTCCTCGAACGATCTTAGCACACAAAGCTAAGCCAAGACCCCGGGCCGGGTCAGTCATGCGTGCGCCTGCCGTGTCCTGGGAGTGTCCTGGACAGCAGTTATAGTCGAAAGCGGAATGTACATAGTTGAAAATTCGTTAATGGTCACTGCGCAATGTGAAGTTCCCCAGTCAGCCCCCAGTCAGGGGCAGTGCAAATGAATCCTTCGGTCCACACACAGGGCCCGGCAAAGACTCCTCGTCGTCCTCATGCTCATAGGTCCTCATCGTGTGTGTGTGTGTGTGTGTGCACATTTTTGGCAAGTTAAAGTTCTTAGAAATCCTTGAGTGCACACAAAAACAAATAAACAACGAAATAGACAAACAGAGTGGATGCGGATGCGGATGCCCCCCAAGAAACAGGGGTTGGGATCGGTTTGGGTAGATGATTCTCTCTGCCATGTTCTGTGGTTAATTTGTGTGCTTAAAAGCGCTTTACGACTTTGCTGCATTTCTGCCCCCAGAATGCCAAAAAGGGGGTGCTTTTTCCAATGGAGTTGGGAGGTCAAGAGGTCGGTCAGCAGCAGCGGCAGTGGCAGCGGCAGTGACAGTGTCCAAAATTTATGTGCATTGCAAGTGTCAAACTATTCCCAGGCACATGCAAACTATAGGGAGTGCAAATACTCATACATGTCCTAGAGATGGCATGCCAGCGATAAACACTTATCAGCGAAACTTTTCGAAGTATAAAAAACAATACAAAAGCTATACCCCATGAAATTGGCAGACAGTAACTTACATATTTCTAAAAACTCTAATATGTACACAAATATATTGAGGGGATTGGAGGTAAAGAAACACAAATGGTTACGATAGAAAACATCGATTTTTACACATCTCTATTTAAGATGGAAGCTTAACACTAAACAGCTATGATTGAAAGCTGAATGAGGTGAAGTGCATTCACTAATCACAAATATGAAGAACAAATTGTAACAAAACAATTTTGTAATTAATCGGCGGTCCCAATTAGTTAAGAATCATAGAGTTTCGATATCAACAATAACAAAAACTTAACAAAAAGCTACAGCTTAACAAAAATCAAACCTAGACATTTGTAAGAATGAAAATACCCTTACCGTATCTCCCATGTGAGAGCATATCTCACTTTCTCGATAGTTTCTGGACAGACTTTCTGACTGGGCTCATCTTTGGCTCCATTCCCGTCCACGTATGCCATGGAATTTTCAATTTTCTTAAGCCACCCATACTTACACACAAGGAGGTCCTGCGAGTGGCCCAGTGCGTCTTGGGCCGCCTTCTTCTGTTGTTTGGCCAGCATCTGAATGAATGACTTTAAATTGAAATGCGATTACATGACCAGGACACGCACTTAGAGCCGGCTTACAAAGATAACAACAACAGCAGCAGCAGCAAGGACTCTTTCGGCCAGGACACACGGACACGGGTGTTGTGTGCAGGTCAAACGGTTGTGGAAAGTGCAAGATGGAAGATGGAGACTTAAGACTCGGCGGTGGTCCTGGATCTTGGGCTCTTCTTGCCCAGCTCGCCCAGCTGGTTCGGCTGGCTGCCTTGCTGGCATTCGCAGCAAACTTTATGCCCCAAGACTGGCCACGCCCCCAGCTCCAGATCCCCCATGTGTGCGGGTCTTAAATTTCATTAAGTTTAGTTTTATTGCACACAAGCCAAAAGCAAATTGTGTCCTGTCCGTGTCCTGTATCCCATGTCCCATGTCCCTTCGTTTGCATACCAAAAAGCCCGAAAAGCTATTCATCTTGAAGGAAACTTTAAGAAAGCCGGAAAATACATGAAAAATATAAGCATACGGTTATAAATAAATCTAGAAATAATATTTCATGTGACTAATCAAACTAGTTATGGGGTTTCGGTGTTGGTTTCCTCATTTCGATCTTCAAAAGTAATCTTTAAAATATTTAATTCATATTTTTGTGACTGCCTTTTAAGCTCCCGTCTCTGATCAATTTCACTCTCCAAGATAACTTTAAGTGAGAAAAAAGAAAAATAAAGAATAAATACGAAAATGGGAACGGGGAAAAACAGGGGAAAAGAAAATAAAAAGGAAAATGTCTCGGGCATAAATCGAGGGCGCTAGGGCGTCATGATTAAGGGGTTTGCTGCTTGTCGCTTCTAATTTTTTATTTTCATTCTCATTATTTTGCATTTCGCCCGGTCCGCTCGCTCGGTCGTCCACACAGATTGAGATTCGTTTTCGGCGTTCGAAATCTGATTCAGAGCCGGCTGGTATCCCGCGGATACTTCCGCTTAACGGTTACATTTATAATTACATTTTAATTAGATTCATTCGGCTGTAAAGTGTCCCTTTGTGTGCTGGCCCGCCTGCCCGGCTGCTTAATGAATGAATATACCGCCCGCCCGCCCGCCCGTCCGTCCGTCCGTCCGTTCGGCAGCTGGCCCCACCGGATTCCCCGCGAGTCCTGCGAGCCTCTTTGGGATGCGAACGCCTTTCAAAATCCTGGCCACAGCTTAAGGCCAGCGTCGTCTTTTCATTCGATTTCCAATTTGTATTTTTGTCCTCACTCCCGGCTACATGTATTCGGGCATCCAATTTGTGCCTAATAATTGCCTTGAACTCAATATCAATATAGGGTAATAATGAAGGAATTTCTAAGCTATTTTTTTGATAATTTATCTTGAAGATTTAATTCGATTTGAAGTTGTATTTACATCGAGATATTTGGATCCATTTAATGAATGAAACACTTCATTATAGCATAGAGTATTTCCAAGTCCTTACTGAATTTCCTTGCTCTCTGTGCTTTTTTCTATTACTTTATTTCGCTGGCCTTTTTTCCATTCACTGGCAGCTGCATTTTTAATGACTCTGATTTATTAATGGCGGCCCGGCTGATTAAGGCCTACAAGGGTAGTCCCCTAGCTCCAATCCGCAATCCTCTATCCTCTATCCTCTATAATGTGCCACTCCCCTTGGCAACTTGGCTAAATATAAATTAGACAACGTTGGCTGCGTCTTCGACCTGGCAACAAACAAAGGCCCCGGACCAGGGACCAGGGACCAGGCACCAGGACCGCGACCACGACCAGGTCTTAACTCTTCCTCGGTGGATACGTGGATCTTTTTTACAGGGGCAGGACGTGTATGTCTGTATGTGCTCGCCACTAAATCTCAGACTTGTCCGACGCAAAACGCGACGACGTGCGACGCCGCTTAACTGTTTAATAACTTTTGGCTGGTTCACGGCTCTTCTGGCCCTCGTTCTGCCTTTCTTCCATTTTTTTTTTTGTGGACCTCCTGGTTCTGCGAATACCTAGTGATCGCAGTTATTGGAAATATCACTCAGACCCTCTATAGATACAACTATATTAGAATTCAGTTAACAAATAGTGTCAAAAATAGTCAAAAAGTATGATACATGTATTACTAAGCTGCTTATTTTCATGGGAAACTTAAAGACAGCTCTCTCGACTGACCACTTATATATTTTATTGCAAGATCATTGCTATTTATTTCTCAAGAAATATAAATATGGTGTCATATTATGTATTATTATATTGCTAGATTATTTAGTTCTCAAGGATACAAAAGGATATGATATGCCGGGTATCGTGTAGTCGGGGAACCCGTTCGCTCAGCGGCGACTTGTGTTCCGGTGCTGTGGGTGCTGCTGGGCTGCATGTGAGACGTCGCCGGTGCCGCCAACGACGACGACGACGACGACTCATTGTCTCTGGTATTCCGCCGGCTGCTTTGGGTCCTTCCTCTGCCCCCTGCCCCGGACTTGGCCTGGTCCATGGGAACGGCTTGAAGTTCCACGTCGTTGATTTTATTAGTCTCCAGCGAACAATTCGAAAAATTTGTACGCTCGCCCCGAGAAAAATTTTCGGGCTCTGGTGTGCTGTTTTTTTTTTTTTCCTATTTCTGTTTCTGTTTCTGCTGCCTTTTTGGCTTGATTTTATTTTATTTTATTTGTGTGTTCCGGTAAGCCTTTGAGCCTGGCAGGGCCTGGAATCCAATAGCAGTCGATTTTCTTCTGGAATTCTTTCGCCGCCGTTTGGTTTGCTTTGGTTTCGGCGGCGGCTCAGGCCAGAAAAGGATTGGCGGACGGAGGATGGAGGATGGAGGACTAACGACTTGCGCCAGGCGACGTCGTCGTCGTCTAATGGCAACTTGTTAAATTGTAAAATTGGAAAACAAGTTGTTTTCGTTCCTTTTTATTAGGTTGCCGCCTCAATGCCTCAGCCCTTTCTGGCGTTTGGCTGCGAGGAACATCAATTGCATTAGAGGAGCGCGCGAACGAACCCTTCGCTCGTTCGTCCTCGAAGCCATCCATCTGCGCGTCCGTCCATCGCCAGCTCGCTCCATCCATTTATCCAGCGTCTCCAGTGGAGCGTCTGCCGTGTTCCATGGGCCATTTAGCTTTAACCCGTGCACACGCGTACGCATCTCGCAGCATCTAGCAGCCAATAGCCGAATGTCCTTGCTGGAAGCCTGCGAGGGCATTATCCTTAAGCTCTGGGCGGGCTTGTGCAGCTCTAGATATATGCAGATGCGTCCTCGGAATTAAGGCAATCAGGTTATCTACTGAAAACTAGATAACTTTTTTAAATTGTTATAAATAATACATGTTTATTTATTGCTTTAATTTATTTATAACTTTATTCCGGAGAAAGCAAATGGATTCACCATCAAAAGTACCCTAAAGGGATACTACTTAGTTGGATACTAGAAACAATGATTATATTCAATAATAATTATATATTTATAATCTATCTATTAATTATAGTTTCAATCTTAACTTATTAAGGAAAGGGAGATTCCCTTTAAGTGCAACTTGCAAAAAAAAAACCTATTTTAGATTTTGCCTAGATCTCATTAGAGCTTCGGACTCGGGCCGTGTCTCAGTTGTCCGTGGCAACATTTTCCGTGACAATTACGGCGTGAAACTTCAAAAGACGTCCGTCCTCCTCCTCGTCGCTGGCTTTTTAATTTCCCAGCCGTGTGTCAAATGGGTCGCCGCCATCCGCTGCTCATTTACTCCCGACTCCCGACTCCTGGCTCCTGGCTCCTGGCTGCTGGTCTTATCCTTATCCCCACCATCGTGTTTGATTTCAAAGTATCATTGGGAAGTCCTTTATCTGCTCAAGTGCAAAAGGGGAAATTGGATGGGGGACTCTAAAGCCTTAGCTCATTTTCGCCAGTCTACTCGATTTTCGAGTCGAAAAATCGAGGAATTCCCGGGCAGAAGTTTGACGATGATGTCCTCAAGATATCAATGCCTTTTGTTGTTCATCATCATCATCATCAGCATCCTTCCCATTCAGGGCACATTGTTTATCCCGCAAGTGACACCGAAAAGAGGTCCTTTGGTTACTTCAACTGCAACTACCGGCCACTTAATTGCTGCACGTAATTAAGTCTACCCGAGTCCTAATTTGGAGTTGAATGGGAGATCCTTGTTTCCCCGGAAGCACTGGTATCAGTGGAAATATATTTTAATGGGCATTAAAAACGTTGCGATATTTTAAGAAATCCATCAAGAGAAGTTTTAAATGAAATGTAATATACAAAAGAAACCCTTTAATGACTGAAAAATTAAGATATAATGCCCGGAGTGTGTGTGGGGTTTAATTTAAGCTCGATTTTATGAGTTAGTACTATCTTTTTGTGGGGCTGCCAGGCGGTGGCGGCGGCATCAGATGAAAATTCGATTAAATGCTGCAATTTAATGCCGCTCACACACACACATAGGACACACGGGGAGAAACTGCGGTGCAGACACTCGACATTTGAGATAAGAAATCCAGCTAAGAGGGCGGGGGACAGGGACAGGGACAAGGACGAGGACGAGGAGGTGGGATTTGCTGGCAAAGTGAACGCATAATTAAATTACGCAGCGCCAAGGAGGAGCACAGGGCGAGGCGAAAGAGTTAGACAAATAAGCTCAGGTATTAACCTCTGGCACGCTAACACACACACACACACACACACCCAGGCCAGACGGAAGCTGGAGCTTCCTTGGACCCCCAGCTACCATCTCCGCCCCGCCTGCCTCTTTGGAGGTCGCCTCTCCTCCATTGTGCGCCACAGCGTTCATTAATTCGATTTCCATAACAATTTATTCATAAGACAATGTCTGGCACCGTTATTTTATCTGGCGATGTGCGGTAACGGTAACGCCACTTAGCCACCCTCCTTGCTGCAATGCCCCCCACTCTCTCTCCCTCCTCCCCCCCCCAGGATCACTTCATCCAAGGCTAGCCCCGTCGTCGTCGTCGTCGTCGTCTGCAATCCTTTTTCTCGAGAGGAAAACGCGCCATAAAATATTTTTATGTGCGAACACTCTATAAATGTGCTGCTCTCTCTCTGCTACTCCTGAAGCCGACAAAAGCTAGAGAAAACCGGGGAAAAACCTGGGAAAACTGGCTACCGCTGTGCTCTTTGTGGTTGCCATACACACGGTGGAAAAATTAAAAATAAAAATATATATATAAAGTACAGCAAAGATAACGCAATCAGCCAGCTGCAATGCACTTACAGAAGGAATAGTTCATCATTATTAATTAAAATTAAAATGATTTTTTACACTTTTAACTTTCAGCCAATTATTATGGCTTACTACAAATAATCAAAATCAAAACAAATCCTTTAGAAATAGTTTTAAAATATGTTAAATTTATTCTTGAATAGGAAACTTGGGCACTTTAATCTGTGCTTGTACAATGCAGGTAAAGCGGACAGTTTCAGCGAACGAATTAAACTCTGTGTACAAATATTTTGTACGATTTATTGATGGCAAAATGTAATTTTAAAGATAATATTTCCGTTGAAGTCTAAAAGACTTTCCTAGCACCCATTGGTCCCCGTTTTTTTGTCCCAGTGTAATGAACAGCAGCCATGTGTATTAGTGTGGGTGGTGCAAAAATTATCTTCAACACCTTCGAACTTTAAAATTAAATGAGGATTAGCGCCGACAACGCAAAGCTCCCATTTCCACTTCGTGCTGGGACCTACCTCCTGCCTCCTGCGTCCTGCGTCCTGCGTCCTGCCTCCTGCGTTCTTCGTCCTTCTTGTCCCATGCGTGTGTGGTGGTACGAGTGTCTGTGTTTGCCCTTGCTGCTGTTGCTTTTCATTAAGGCACTTGGGGATCTTTGCTGTCTGTGTCGCTTCTTTCTCGCCAGCTTCTCTGGCTCAGTTTTATGCCGCTCATTTGCATTTTTCGACTGCAGCTACCTGGCAGAGGCGACAGGTGAAGGGGCGAGCCAGCGGCAGGGATTTTTCGGCCAGGTGAGTGCGTGTCAGATTTATGGCTGGAGCGGAGCGAAGCTCCTTAAAGCCAACTAAAAAGGGGGGGACAAAAAAAGACAACCCTTGGCTGGTTGTCCGGGGCAACCACCGGCGATATAGAAACAAAAAGGCGAAACCAATTACCTGCATATCATTGCCGCGCCCACCGCAAATTAACAATATTCCGGCGGCCGTCCAGCCGCAAGTGCCAGGCACCGACAGGCAGCGCCAAAAACCTGACTTTATTGCGCCTGTCGATTACGAATATTTTCGGTTTTTCCCCCTCACTTGTATTTATTTATATTTTTTCCTCTTTTCCTTTTTTTGTAATTTTTTGCTGCTGCATGTCGTGGGCTTGGGCCGCAAAACACTTTGCCAAATTGGCCAAGAAATGCCGGGGGTTCTTGGTCTAGAGCTCGAGCATTACTATACCTCGTACAGTGTCCATTTTTGGGGTAAATAATAATATATATCAGTACAAATATACAGTCTGTATATAAAGCTCCCTTAAATATCATGTAAGAAATTATATGGGATAGAAAATATTCTTTTTTCGGGTACTAGTTATACGAATTCCCTTTAAAAATATAAACAATTGATTTTATGGCACATATCATTGAATACTCTTTGGACGATCTTTGAAAAGGTTTCAAATCGCGAAAGACTTTTTCTTAGTCCTAGTTTCTTGTTCTCTAAGTTATTAGAATTAGAATCTCTTCTAGGTTGAAAGTTTATCCAGCTTGTAAGCTATTATGGCCGACCTTTTGGGTCATGTCCTTGCTACCCTGCGAAAGCGAAGAATCCAGACGACGACGTTGCGATTTTCCCGCCTTCCTGATTTCGGCAGTGCGATTGCAAAGCAAAAAACAACAACAGAGTAGCAGCAGGACGACCTTAGCTCCTTTAGCCAAATCATAGTTGCATCATATAAAGTCCTGGTGACTTGTGGTATTAGTGGTCCGTGTATAAGGTTATTGCTGAGGGCGACTTGGCTGCCAATTTGATTTGTTGGCCCAGCTGTTGCTGAGCACCCATTCCCCCGTTCTTTGCTTAAATAATTAAATTAAAATATTGACGAAAAAAAAAGGAAAAACGAGCCGAAACCTATCATGGTCCCAGTGGCTTTCATATGCCAAATGATGAAGTCGCACAAGCGATGATGATGGAAACTCCAAAACTCTGCTCAAGTTTCCCCACTCAACCCGAGAAGTTGAGTCTTTAAAAAACATATAGAGCTTCATATGTTCCAGTCACTTTAATATTTTCCTTAAAGTTCCTAAAAACAATAAAACAATAAGTACTTTGAATATAATTTCTTTAACAAAATTTATTGGATTCTTTGCCAGATAAATCTACATTCAAATAAAGCTTTAAGAAGGTCTGCAAAGTGTCTGAAATAATTTAATGGATATTTCAGAGATACAATTTTCTTCTATGTATCCTTTGAATTATCCTGCGCTGATTCATCCTGAATAACCATGCAAATGTTCTGCATGTTCAGGTGACCATATCCATGCAGCCGTGTCCCCTCTTCGACTTTCTCGCATCCTTTGTTGCCGCTACGGGGGCGAGGGACTCATCGTCCTGCGATGGACACACAATAAACATGTTTCGCCCCGGCTCTGTCCGGGCCTGTCCATGGAATCTCCCTGATGGATTCCATTCACCGGCCGAAAACACAGAGCGAGATACAGTAACAGTAGCAGAAACATTGGCCAACGCGACATCCGCTTCCTTTTCCGCATTGCTGCGATCCTTGACGGTCGGTGGTCGTCTAGCCCCAGTGTCCATGGGAATTCTTTGTATTTATATAGTATTTTTTTTGTATATATTTTGTTGTTGGTTGGCTTTTGGTGCCTTTTGAAGCCTTTTCACAGCATCGGACAAAGGGAATCGCTGACAATGTCCACTCACCCCCCGGCGAAATTCTTCATTCCTCATGCTGCAGTTCGGCAGCTTAACAAATTTCAATTAGCGCTTGGCCCCCAATGGATCTTGACCAAGTCCAAGTCCAAGGCATTTTCCTTGCCTTGCTGGAATTTTCCTCATTTTATTTGTTTGTTTTCCTTCCTGTATTTGGCAAGTGCTTAATTTTATTTGGGACACCACCCGAAAGGGAAAAAAAAGAAGAAAAGACTGGACTGGGCTTTAATGCACTCAGTCAGCAGTGGCTTTTCCGCTTTCGCAGCGGGCGGAAAAGGCTGAGAACAAAAAACGTATTTACCTCAAATTAAACATTATTATGCCAGGGGAGGCGGCTGGTCATTTGAGGGCAGCCGCAGGGGGCTTGGCGGCAGCAGTGGGGGTGGCTTTTCATTGCTGCAGGTGGGATGTGCTGCCTGGGTGGCTGGGTGGCTGGGTGGCAGGGTGGCTGGAGGTCGCGCGCGCTCTCTGGTTGACCGCAGTAAATCACGCCGCTAAATGGCGGCGACCGCTGGGCAGCGTAGCTCTACTGCCCCATCCTGTTGCCACTCCTGCTGCCACACCCCATGCCACACTCCCCTGCTCCAGAATTTCGCACTTGGGCATATGTGAACGCTTTCGAGCACGTCGTCCAGCTTCTCTGCTGTTTTTTCTACCCATCACATTTCGTGACTTGAAGGGTATATTCGTTATAAGCAGCAAAAGGGGCCTCTTGGAAATGTATTTGTCTTTCTTAAAGTTAGCCTTTTTAAGGGACTTTTTTCTGTCATTTTATGTAGGCTTCTTTTTTATAATTTAAATATACGAATATCAAGAAGAAGATGCGTAACGCCAAAGGAGTTCTTATGTTTATTCTAGAGTTCGTTATTAGGTTGTAAACATGATTTATACTCACTAATTAAGTACAAATACAAATAATACATTCTTTATTTAACTCGAGGTATTAACCCAGATTACAGGATATCTCCTGTTCGTCTCCCATTGAAATAGCGCCTTCTGGTCTGCATTTTGTCCCGTCACTTCCTGCTGGTCAGCGAGGCGACGCAAATGTGTGCTTTGGGCGGGTCATTCGCAGCCATAATGACTTGCCCCAACCCCCACACGGACGCCCTAGCCCTCAGCCCCGTCCCCCCTTCGAGTGAATGCGCCGCGCCGCCACCCATGTCCGAGTCACAATCACACAGGAGTTTATTTTGTAATTAACGCCTGCTGCCTGCCGCCTGCCGCCTGGCGACGCCTGTTGCGCTTCGAGAACCTAGGAAGGTGCGGGGGTGCTGCAGTGGGCAGGGGGGATGGTGTCGCGTTGGGTCAACCTCAGTTGGGGGTCATCACACGTGGGTGGGGTTCGGTGCGGTTTGGTTAATGTGCGGGAGCCCAGCCGGCTTTGTCCTTGCCTTTGCTCTTGTTAATGACGTTGACAGGAACACAGAACCAGCAGCAACACACACACACTCACACCAGCCCAGCCCAGCCCAGCCCCCTTTCTGCACTCTTAATCAACGCCCCTTTGGTGTCGTTCAACCGAGAACTGTCAACACCTTGGCATTACCCCAGTCATTAGCCGAAGGACGAGGGAATGGAGAGCTCCCTTTGGCTGCAAGCTGCTGGTATTAAAGTCGAATGAAGGAATTCCAATTAAAAGAACATTTTGCAATTTGTTGCTTTCGCTTCCTAAATCATTTGTTTCAAATTAGAAAAAACTAAACTATGAAGATCTTTCTTCAGTTTCGAGAAAACTTAGTATAAACAGTTATTAAAAGTCAAGGAAGCTGCCTATATACCCTTACACCTTGCAATTTTATTATATTTGTATTAACTGATTAATAATATATTTATCCCACTAACTTTATCTTCAAAATCAAAGGCAACTTGATACAAATCGATTACAAAACTTCATACAAACCATTGAACTTCCCTGAAAACCACTCACTTTGCGCCAATTGATTTGTGAATTATTTTATTTCTCATCAACATAGTATCCTGGAGCTATCCTTATTGTCCCGTTCTCATTGAAGTTTATTTGCAGCATATGAAGTGAACATGAGATGAAAATGAAATGGAAATGGCAATGAAGGAAAAGTAGGGCTGCCTCTGTCTGCATGCTGCCGCCAACAGGTGTAAATGTGAATTAATTAACCGCAAACACTATAAACAACACCTCAACTCGGTGTGGGTGTGAGTGTGCGGCTCCTGGGTGTGTGGGTGTGAGTGCTGTTGATGTGTGTGCCGCACGGCTTACAAATTGTTTTGGCGTTTCACTAAATTGAAACGAAATTCATTAGGCGGCGGCGACGCGGTTTCTTCCTACACAGAAACGAAAATAATGTACATTTAAAATTACCCATAAAAAATAACAAAATATTGGAAATTTATATAGAGTTTTCGGTGGGGAAAAACAAGGACCAATAAGCAGACAAAATTATTTCAGTTTATTTCAAAAGAAATTCATATTCCTTTGAAGAAATTTCGATGTTATTCCTATTAATTGTAATAGTATTGGGAAAACAGTCAAATAAGCAGCCAAATTTATCAAAGAACCATTAATATCGATAATCAAAATACAGGAAATATATCGATATACTGAATAGCAGCTATTAATAATTAAAATATAGGAAATGTGCTCTTAAGAAAAGTCCCAAGTTCTCGTAGTAGATTCCACATCGAATCTTTATCTAAGCCTTGTTAGATTTGAGTTCACATAAAAATTTGCAACGGAGGAGGAAGATAATTAGGTGGCTTCTTCTTAGGCAAAGTATTAATAGTTTCAAAAATCTCTCAGATATTATTACTCTTGTGAAATTGCCTAAATATTTTCTACTTGTGTGTTTGCTTCCACAGATACTGAGGAGGCACAACAATATGTCGCCAGAAAGTCAAGCTTGAATGCAAAGAAATCAAGTGGATATTAAGTGGCGATGGGGCAAGGGGAAATGACTGCGGCTCGCCTTGATTTCGACTCAATTGAAATCAAATCATTTGGAAGCAAATCATCGGCAGCAGGCTGGAGGCCGGAGGCTGGAGGCAGCACACATTTACAATTGCTCAATTCGATTTCCGTTCGAGTGCGTCCTTCCCCATCATCATCATCATCCTCCACATCCTCCACATCCTCAACGGCGGCGGCGGCGGCGGCGGTTCAATGGCAACTTGATCTCTTGTTGATGACGGCGGCAAACTGTCGCAAAATTGGCGAAATTGCCAAACGACGTCGTCGCGCTTTTTGGCTTGCAAAGACTGGCTGCCGGCAGCACACACAGGTGAGTGGCTTTAATGGGCTCGTTATTCCGCTGCCAGGATTACCTGATCCCCGTCCATGTCGTCCTTCTCTCGTTGAGAGAAAAAAATAGGCCGAATAATAGGGCATAAACCCCTTTATGAACTCCCTTTTTGCGAAATTATACAAAGTTTAGTCGGTCTTCCTGCCAATTCCTTGAAACTATAATAAGAATATCATTTAGGTTTCGAAAATTTCCCTTAAATACCTATTGTTTATGCTATTCATAGTGAAAATTCTCAGGCACCGATTCTGTGAGAAAAACAAGACTTCAAATAACCTAAAAACTGAAAAACCCCATACTTACTTTCTCTTAAATTATTTAAGTCAAGAAGGGATTATTTTCGTATCTTCCCATACTCTATACTTTATTAATTTAGCCAATATTTATGCATAAAGAGCATCGTTTAGTTGGCCAAACATTTGGGGCTATCCCCTAATGGATTTCTTGGCTGCTGCTCCTTTTCCCCTCTTTGTGTTCTTTCTGGGATCTGTTTTATTGTCCCCCGAAAAGCCCTGAAGTGGCGCTATTATTTTTATTATTGGATAACATTTGCCCGATTACGCGCACTTGAATCGATTTATTGTTATTGAGGTGCCCTTTTACTTTGGCCAAAATGGAATTCGGAGTTCGGAATTCGAACTCGGAATTCGTTTTCCAGCCATAATTACAAGTGGCAGAGGGGAGGAGGTAATATGCTCGTAATAAGAGGTAGCACACGGGGCACGTTCACGTTCACGTTCGCGTTCAGGTGAAATCGCGAGGGAGCTGGAGAGGTTGCCATTGCCAATGTGGGCAATGGGATGATTCGGCTCTCGCTTATTATTTAATTATTTGCTCAATGGCTCTATTCCTGGGCGGATTGTGCTTCTCCTTCCCTCCCTTCTGCTAATTCCATTTATATTTCTAATTTAATTTCGCTGCCTTGGCAGCTAGCACCGGAAAGGGGCAAGTTCTGCGTAGATTCAATCACATTTGCGGCACATTTCCAGTTCATCATTAGCGGCCGGACATTGACAGCGCCGCTCCAAGGGATGGGGCTGGGCGACGGGCTTGGGCCGCTGCCTCCGGGCTCCCCATCATAGTTTCGCAATTATCGATGGCATCTCTCGCCCTCCCTCGGATCAATCAATCATAATTACAGTGAATTGCAATTATTGTTGCATAGTTTTTGCCCCTGCAACTGACGAGCGCCCCGGCTAATGGACGGAGCCATCAATTGCGAGGCCAGCAGCCGCAGGTCCTTTTCCCAGGTGCGGCCAGTGCATTAGGGCTCAGATATATAATATATATTAGCGACTTCGAATACGGGAATTCATTTTAAATATCATGTACAAACTCTTGAGTTTGTCCTATTGGCGATTGCCACGTCCTAAAAGGATATCCCTTCCTCCCCAGCTATATCGAGCGTGTATATCGGGGGCGGTCAAAGGTCGCCCTTCATATCATAGGGTTTTGCGATGGCGTATCACTCTCCAGCTCCTTCAGCAACTGATACCGATAATACTTGGTATGCAAATTTGATTTGTTGCGAGGCGGCGGCGACGACGACGGCGACCCTCTCCCCGTACGTGAGGGTCGTCCGTCGTGTCTTCCAAGCCAAGGAAAAGGACTCTCAGGTCCAGATCCAGCTCTCCGGCTGGCTTCTGCACTTTGTAACTGGTTGTGTAAACACTGCCGAATATAAAAAAAAAGGCCACCATCCACGTCCCACCGTCAGTGACCGTAAAAGGATGAAAAATACAACGAAAAAAGGGTCAGGGCAGGACGAGACATCAGCATCCAGAGCGCGTCACATGGAGCGGCTTGTCGTGGTAATTGCGTAGCATTTCCATAGATTAAGGGATTTAACCGGGGTCCACCTTCCCAGCGTCCCAGCTTCCCAGCTTCCTCGGCTCCTTTGTGAGCGATACACCAGACGAGGACACGACGACCAAGACAAAGGGGGCCAAGATGAGCAACTGCAAAACCAAGGGAAACCCTCAGGATCCCTTCTCCTGTATTTCTTTCACTTTTTTTTTTTTTTTTTTTTTNTTTGAGCTCCTCAACGAAAAAGGGACAGCTGAGGAAGAAAAAATAATGTTCAAGTGTAGTAAAACGCTTGTGTTAAATACTTTTATTGAGATGGTAAGCCTTTTTATTAGCTCAGACCTAAATAAACAAGGAGCGCTCTTTTTTCGGGCTTGGCCTGGGCTTGGGGGGCGCGCGCGCTCGACTTTTATCTGTCCAAAGGGACAAAGGGGTTGAGACCTGTGTTAGGGGTTGGGCCACAGCCATGTTTGGGGGGCTCTACCGAGGTCGCAGCATCATTTAACATACTTTAAACATGTTATTGCAGACCTGAGAAGCTGAAACAAAACAACAAAAAATACGGCACGGCACACAAATCCCATAAATTCGCTAAGAAAACACAAAAAAAAAAAAAACGAAGAAAGGGTGAAAAAAACAAATAAATGACTCGAAAAAGAAGCGTAAAATTTCCATTGGAAATTAAGCAATTACCATTTTGACAACAGATGAGATTTTTCTACGAAATTGGGTAATTAAAGGCACGCTCTTAAATTGAATAAACTTGCAGAGCTTGGCTGAAAGTAATCCGAGAAAATTAAAGTTAATCAAAGGCAACGCAAGGTGCTCATATTTGGATTTAGTTCTGACTATATATTTAAAAATAAGGGAAAAGGCCAATGAGTGTCCCCTTGTTCGGGAGAAGCTCAAACTGCACTGAAACTCTTTTTAAATAAAAATTAAATATAATATGTACGATATGAGACTTGGTAGAAATTTCACCAGCCATGGCGCTTTCCCTGCCTCTTCAATTTCCATTCCCTGCCTCAGGTTTCTTTTCCTAGCTGAAGCAATTCAATGTTCAGTTGATTAGGCATCGTCGCACATGCTGGGCCTACAAAGCTGAGATTTACACACATTACACACACCCACCAGCTCGGCACACACTCGGCACACACGCCGCCCGCCTTCGAGTGAGTCGCATGCGAAAGAAAGTCATAAAGTGTTGTTTAATGGTATTTTTCTTCCATTACTTACCGTTATTATGCTAATGAGGTCGTTACGCGTATTTGTGTGTATATATAATATATTTATGTGTTTTGAATTGTGTGTGCCCGCTGCGTGTGAGCCTCGGCTCCTTTCCTTTGACTATTCGCGACAGCAAACACTGGGCGAAATTACCTTTGCCAAGTCAAGAACATGTCTTCAGGGACGCCTCTCTTTTTTGTTTATTTTAAAATTTATTTGGATAAGGCATTGATCTCTTAGCCTGTATTACGAATATAAGAAGGAATTTCAAGGGCTGGCATCCGATGCTTGAAGGCTTTTCTATGCCTTTTTTTGTCTCAGTGCCTGCTTTGGTCGTATTTTACATATCGTGGCCTGTATATCCTGGCATATACATGTACATAGAGACATCATCGCGAACAAAATCTGCATAACAACAACGGCCACATCGCCCTACTCCACTCTCCATTCCTCCGTCGAATTGTCTGGCTAATTGAGACGCTCGCTTGTCATTTGTTAAATTCCAAGTAGCATAATTCTGGCCCCAACAACACTCGCCTTTAAATGGCCTACGTAGTCTGTGGGTATTATTGCCCTTACCCCAACTTGTGTCCCAACCTCTCATCGCTCTGTTCCGCCAATATACGTATGTACATATATATGTACCCTATACGAAAGGGGTATATTATACTATTATGATAAATGCAATATAATAATAAAACCCTCGTCTTATTTTGTGCATAGTTTTAGTTTGCTATTGTTATTCTTTTATAATAAAATGTAGATCCAAAATGAGGCAAATTTTAATTCAAAAGTAATCGATAAAAGTTTCGAGATGCTTGAAAGTTGTCGAAATATACTTGGAAGCCTCTTTTGTAAGCATCGTAGATTATATTGCATCAATTTAGAACTCAACCTTCATTTCGTTTTTACTCTTTTAGTTAATTTTAAATCGTGTTATCGAATTTTTTAAATTAGAAATTAATACATCTACCAAATCGTCCTGACTGGTAGCTTTATCTTCTCCCTTAGCAACTCCTAGCTGTCAGTGTCTCAGTTATTGATCTTCCAGTTATCAATATCCAAAGTTATGGTTTTCTAGAGCCAAAACTCCTTGAGATTATTAGGGGGAATTAATATAACTAGTGGGTTTAGCTTCTTTCTTATCTAGTACTGGGAAAACCCTTAGTCAGGACTCGATTTTATTTGCTGTTTCCTATTTTTTTTCCCCCCTTCCTGACTGTGTTTTTGTTAAAGTTTCCCTATGAACTGCCAGCCAGCCAACAACTAAGACGACGACGACGACGACGCGTTATGAAGACAACAACTTGCCACTTGCCGCAGCAGCAGCGGCGGCACCGGCAGCGGCAAAGCCAAATGCGAAATGCAAACACAATCCTTGAGCAAGAAGGAGACGGGGGGTTGTATCCTTGAGGGGTTGGGTATGGAGATTGGGAAGAACCGGGGAGTTAGCCAGTCAGTCGACAAGAACCGCATTGGCGGCGCGAGCGAAGCAACAAAACTTTACTTCTGAATACGTAAAATGTTTTTGGTAAATGTGTCCCAAATGTCGGGTGGCATTTAGCCTGGGTATGGGGTGAGGAGCCGCAAGGAGGAGCGGAGAAGCGGAGGAGCGGAGGAGTGAGGCGCCACGCCGGAGGACGCGACATTTCATTCGATTCGTGGCTAAATAACTTGGTTTTCCAAAACAACCTTGGTCGCGCTGGTCGATAGTCGTCGGTGGTGCGACGTTGTTGTTGTCTCTCGCAGCTGTTTGGATTGCTGCTCCTGCTTCTGCTGCCCCCCCTCCTCCTGCTGCTGCGGGAAGACCCCTGCCCCCCTGCAAGGGCACTTCTTAAGCGCTTTCTTGTCCTGCGGTGGTCGTTTGTTTGTCGTGCACATAAATCCTGGCGCGCGAGCTGTCCCAAAGGCACTGCCACTGGCAGCGGTGACAGTTGTGTACGTCGTCTCTCCTGGTCGCCAGTCCTGCTTAGGCCTGCTCCTGCTCCTGCCCCTGCTCCAGCTCCAGCTCCTGCTGCACATCGGTGTGCGTGCTAACCGCATACTTAATTATGAAGCCCACCCAAAGGAACACAGGACCAAAAGCCACCTGGACGAAGGCCCAGGCAGGAGCTCCAGCGCCAGCTCCAGAGGACACAGCTGCGGCTGACTTTAAAGTCATTTTCAATATCTCGAACTCCAATTGTGCACGTTTTGTGGGGAAAAGGCCTCAGCGGCACTGAGAGGAAAAGGCAGGTCTTTTGAAGAAAGTAACATTAATTGTACCAATTGAATTCTTTACTGAACTACGTAAGGTATTTCTTAATACGTATTTGAACTTATAATCGATACAAAATCAAAGAAAAGGAAAATCTAATTATTAAATTTACTTTTATTTTGACTTATTCTTAGGATTTTGTATATCAAATAAATTAAGTTGGAGTCATAACTATTAGGAAGTCTATTTAAAATTCAAATTTATTCAAAACGACCTTCTCATTGAGAGTCTTTCTCGAGTATTAATCCAGTTAGTAGCGCAGCTGCATCTTGGCCTGTTCGGGCTTTATTTTTTTTTTTTTATTTTTTACCATGTACCTTGGACTGCTCCTTCAGCTGCTCCTGTCCCCCTGAGCCTGTTGCGTTAACAAGGCGGTGGAATATTGGAAAATTCTGGGGGGATGCAACAGCAGCCCTGTATTTCTTCGTTTTCCTTTTCTTTTTTTTTTTTTTTTTGGCGTCAGCTGCTCGACTGGAGATTTCTTAATCTGACGTTCTAATGAATGTCATAAATTTATGGCCAAGTGCTCTCGAGCTGAATCTCGATGTTCGTGCTTGTACTGGATGGGATTGGCTTCGTTTCGATTGGATCGGCAATCGGCGGAAGACGGAGGAGGACAGTGCTGGCCAGTGATTTGCCCCATTGTCTCTCTCTCTCTCTCTTTCTCTGGTGTCCCCCAAGGGCACAGGACACACAGTGGACGGCTGAAGGATGTTGTCGGAGGGGGTGGAGCTGCAGGAACAGGGTTCCGTCTGAAGTGGTCAAGTGAAAAGTTGAGTTTTGGCACTTGTCCGAACCTGGGACTGTCTACCGTGTGCAGAGAGAGAAAAAGGGGTATATTTTCTTCAAACTAAGGATCGAATTGAAATGAAAGACTTCTCTTATAAATAGTAGTATTAACAGTACTTGTATTAACAGGATGCAAAGCCCTCTCGGAGTGTCCCTCAAGAGCAACTCTCTCGTTTCCTATTGCATGTACATAGCAGGCAAAGCGTGGATGAGAGAGAGAGAGATACATACATGTGTTAAAGATCTGTAGAGAGACCGAAGACTGATCCGGCTTATAAATGAACTATGGAAGAGAATGTCTTCCTTGTTTCAAATTTATCTGAATTTTTTTCTGTGTAGCCTTGTACAACGTCTCGTCCCTCCGTTGTTTTGTTTTGTTTTCGCCTCTGACATCATCATTTTAATCATCGCCTGATGCTGGAATAACAGTTTACCCCTCGGCACTGGGCACTGGTCACTGGGCACTGGGCACTCGCCCCCGCGCCGCCTGTCAATTTGTTCGATAAGCCAACGCCAGAAATGTCCAGAATCCGGAGTTCACTGCGAGTCCTGACTCAATCCTGCAGATGGAAGTACATATATGGGATGAGGGATGAGGGTAGCGGGCTAGCAGACATGCGACATGGACATGCACGCTACAAGATAATCACATTAAAAAGAGAGCTTCGCTCTGCTCCGCCACCCGAATCCCGTCCAGCGGACCGCCAGTGTCCAGTCTGGGAATCGTTGACAGATAAGGGCGCTCCTTGTCCCTGTCACCATGCATCATCCATGTGCGAGCGAGTTAGGGATGCCAATTTGGCCAATTTTTTCTATATTTCTCTCGCCAGCGGATAGATCTCTAAACATAACTAAACATGAAGAAACCCTATTTCTACAAAAAGAAATTATATAAAACTAAGAAGCTAGTCTAATCAATTTAAAAAAGTAACTCAAGATTGCTTTCAAGGAAATAATCTACTTTAATTTCATTATTAGCTAATAAGTTTCCATTGCGAACTAAAAGATAGTTACTTTTTATAATACTGATTCCTATTTTCAACTTATAAACGCTGTCAGCACTGACTGACTAATTTCTATATATACATAAGTATTATATAGGAAACGTTGTCTTTGTGTCCCTTATCTGGACAGCAAAATATTGGCAAATTGCTGGCCAACAATGCCTCGATAAGGGGGGCGCGACCCCATCAAAGCAGAACACTCTCCCCCCATCCCATCCCCAAATCCACAAATCGAAGTGGCCAAGGAGCACACCCCCACCTTGAGGAGGGCAGACCAGGAGCTAGTCCCCTGGCTCATTATTTCATTTAGGGTTTTTATTGTTTTTCGCATGCCATTAGTCAGTTTTGATTTGCCTTTGGCTGGGGCAATAAAAATAATAAAAACAACTGTCGCTCAACTTAATAAGAAACACAAGCGGAAAAAGCCAAAAAAAAAAAAAAAACAAAAACCAAGAAAAATACAAAGAAAATGAAGAATAACATGGGGAAATGGTAAAAAGAAATTCAGGCAAATTGTTCATTTCATTTGACGTCCCTTTTGGCCTAGGTGAGGGGGACGAGCCAGGAATCATTCAAAACTGACTGTAAAAACAATGAAATTAGGCCGAGAACCAGGGACTCCCCCGACTCGGACTGAGAAATCTAATTATTCATCCCCTTGTTCGTCGTCCCGGCGAAGAAATTACTCTGGCAGTTGTTACGTTCTTGTTTACTTTTCGGTTTCGGTTTCATTTCGTTTCGTTTCGTTATTTTTCCTTGAAAAGTGGTTGGAAAATGATAAGAAAAAAAAGGAAGACAGGCAGCCGCAGCTCTCAGACATCTGGCCAGCGCGTTCCGTCTGCCACTGAGTGGGATTCTCCGAAAGCCTGGCGTTTTAAGTAGAACAGTTGCAGGAAATTCGGACTACTACCCTTCGGCGGGCGTGGAATGGGGAGCCTGCTCCTCCTCGTCCTCGCTTTGCGCCTGCGCCGCATTTTCCCCGACACAGTCAAGGACTCAAGCCCGTTTTGGCGACGCCTCCTTTGGCGCTTTCACCGCTTTTCCGCTTTTCCATTGGGAGGCAGCCCCTTTATGCCGGCGCCGGGAGATCCAACGCTTGCGCCTATGAGGAGCGATTGCCACGCCTGCGATGGCCACCACGGCACCGGGGGTTCACCCACCGTACATAAGGAGCTCTCTTTCTCTCGGTCGGTCTCCGTTTCGGTCTCTCGTTCATCGGTTACATAAAATACCTTCCTTTTTTTTTTTTGCAATCCATCAAGCACACACACTAAATGCACTCAACCCCAGAAAAAAGCGTATTTACAAAAAAAAAAAAATGAAAAGAAATGCATAAAAAGATGAAAAAAGCCAGAGCAATGGCACCTGCAATCGCCTGCAGTCGGCGGTGGCCATCATCATTGATATTTGTTCCCTATTAATTAATAACCCCGAACCCAGCCAGGATAAACCGCAGAGCTAACAGCAAGGACTCCTTAAAGCCGCCCTTTATTCCCAGGCTTTTGCCCCTTTTCGTAAGTATTTAAAGTCGAGACCAAGTTTTGGGCGCCAAATTTTCAATTATGGCCTCAAAAGTTGTGTGTTGGCCAAGGCGAAAGTTCGCTCGTTCTTCTCCGCTCTCTGCGCCTCGTCTCGGAGCACATTTTTGGGTTTTCTGGTGAAACTTTTGTCGCTCGCGACTTTTCTTTAATTTCTCTTTTTCGCAGTCAGTGTCTGAATGTGTTTGGGTTCCTAAAACTTTAAGTTCCTTTAACTTTTCGGCGGCCCTGGCAAGTTCCTACAGACACAGGAGGAGGCAATGCAGGTGCAATGGCCGGCCGGGGCTGCTCATAAATTCAATCTAATATCGAATTAATCGATTATACTCGTATGTGTAGCCCTGTCGGCATTGCGTTTCCGTTTCCGCAACAGGAAGCCCCGGCACGCACGCCCCTAACACTGGTAACAGTGCAGAAACTCAGCCAGCAACTCGAACATACAGAAAAAGGGTTAAGGATTTATTAATAACCTGCCAGCGGAGGAGGGGGAGGAGGAGGTGGTGGTGGAGGAAGCGGGCTAAATAACTACCCAACCCAAAACACTTCTTATACAGGATCGGCGGCACACAGGGAACAAAACTTAATGCCAAAGGATAATTCAAGGTTTTTCTGGAGGTTGGATCTTGGTATAAAGTATTTGTTTAAATAAAAAGTTCTTTGTTCCTAACATGATCAATAAATAGTATAGGAATCCACCTAATAATCTACAAAAAACCAAAGGAATCGCTATAAATTGGAAACTATTTAAAAAGCTGTTCATGGTCCATTTATGATTTTCTAAGATTCAAGACTTCAGCGCATTCTTTTGAATGCTTTAAAAAGCGTTCACCGGGATTTATCTGGGGCAACCCTGACTATATTTTCTCCCTTTGGATCTCCAACGAAATCTCCTCTGAAGTGACTTCTTTTTTATATTCAAAATTGTGTAATGTTTATTTTTTTTTGCTGTGCAAACCCGTTGACGTTATTGTCCTCACCCAGAACCCCTTTGAACCCTGGGGAGGGAGGAGAGTCGTCGCAGTCATTTCGTGCTGAGTTGGCGCTTCTGGTAACGAGCGGAACCAACAAAACGGATTGGAGACGGGGCCAGGGGATCGTTTTGGTTTTTATAACGTGACAACACGCAAGGCCAGGACATAGACAGGGGACACACGGGAGCCCAGGAGCGGGAGAACATGAACAGGACATGAACATGTCACCGAGCGTCGAGCGATTGCCGAAAATGCCTTGATGGGGACACAGGAGGTATGCCCCCGAATTAAACCCTTTCCGCTTGCCTTGCCTTGCTTGGCCTGGCCTGGCATTATTATTATTATTATTCTACCCCCGAGAATAGGCTCAGTTTTTACGGGGCGACACAGAAATCAATGTATTTCAT
This sequence comes from Drosophila parvula, assembly GCA_018904695.1. Lineage (NCBI taxonomy): Eukaryota > Metazoa > Arthropoda > Insecta > Diptera > Drosophilidae > Drosophila > Drosophila parvula. The sequence goes on along the minus strand of JAEIIG010033230.1, from coordinate 31,268 downwards.
TAATGGCCCGAATGTGTGCCGGCTCTAATAGGCTTTATTGCCATTCGTCGTTATTAATATTGGCATGCAACAAGGTCGATCAGGACACGCCACATAGCAGCAGCAGCAGCAGCAGCAGCAGCAGGAGAAGCTTCAGCTCTGTAGGTTTGAGTCTCCCTTTGAAAATCCAATTAAATCGGACTGGCTGGAAACCCTAATGAAATAATTACTAAAGGCCCAAAGCCAACTGGCTTGGAAAATAAACGGGATGGCGAAATAAGGAAGATTCAATTGATTCCAAGCCTACACTTTTCGGCGAAGTTAATCTGGTAAAGCTTCAATTTCTAGTAATATTTGTTTATTATTCTTTATGAAGTTATTAGCCGGGCTTTAGTAATATTCTTAGAAATTGGTTTATTTATTATTTACATCAGTGAATATAAACATATTCTGCATCGTCGGCTGTGTTCAGTTCCTTTACTATCGTAATTATTTCTAAGATAACTTCTAACTCTTTATTTGTCATGCATATGTATGTAGTTCCAATACAGATTTTGTCCAGCGATTTTCCGGCCTGTGTCTATATCCCTGTTATGGCTAGTACAGCCATGTCCGGTCATGGGTTGCTGGTTCATTGGTTGCGAATAGGGTCAAGGGTTGTCTAAGGGGATGTGAAGGGATTTGTGGAGGCGGAGGCGGAGGTGACGCACTTAACAAACTCGTAAATAACCGGGAACAATGCGAGTGGCGATCGAGTGACGAAGGCCTAGGCGGATGTTGCTGAAATTGAATAAAATGCAAATTTTATTTTTCATTTTTTTATCCATACATGATGTTGTTTTTTTTTTCGGTCGCAAACCAAACAAAATAATTCAATGCGTGACAATTTGGCAATGTCACAAATTTTGGTATGTATGTAAACACTGAGAAAAACAAGCCAAAGTTGAGAACTTCAGATTAAGACTATGGAAAAACCGAGGAAGAAATAAAATATATTCTGAAGATTAAGAAAAAGTAAACAAATATATATCCCAAATAAGAATTACTTTCCAAAAAGAAGTAAAGACTATTTGTTATTTAAATCATAAAATTTGTAATACACATTTTATTATTCTGCGGCAGCCTTTCCCAGGGAAAATTACATTTTTTCTACGGAACAAATTGAATTTCCCGCAGTGCCAATTTTTTTTCTTGCCTTCTATTATTCGCAATCCGCTTTTTTTTGTCGTTTTTTATGACCGGCCGACATTACGGCCGGAAATATTAACGCATGTGCGACGTCGGCGAAGGAGCATTGCCAACATTTCAGCATTTGAACATTTGAACATTTGAATGTTTGAATACAAATTCAGTTTGCCATTTTGACACACATGAATGACCAGCCAGTGGACGGAGGCGACTGACGAGGGCTTTCCTGCTCCGGCCGGGCTTAAGATATATATATATATACATATACATATATATTCCATTCCCAATGTCCTCTCATATTTTTTTAAAACATTTTTGCCTCTTTGTGGACGCGTATGAATAAAAAAAAACTCGCTTGGCAACTGCAGCGAAAGGTCCTTCCTAGACAAAAGGCTGCCAGAAATGAAAAAAAAAAAGGACATATAGTGTCGACCAGGGAATACCCCGAGCTTCTAGGTCCTTTAATTTATTAATAAATTAACTATGAACTTTAATGTGGAGGCTATGGCTTAAATAGATTACATAAGATAAAATATTTTACCAACATTATTTTATTGTAAACTAAAAACGCAAAAAAGCAATCGTTTGCTTCTCCCCTTTAATATTAATAAATGCTCTAAAAGCAAATTTATATTTGACCTGAATATCCTATATTAAATATCCTATTAGCCTTCATTATATATATCCTATATTAATTATTATAAGTGCTCAAAAAACACTTTATTTTTGGCTTAGATTAAATAATTCCCATTTAAGATGTACTTTTATTAACAATTGCCACTTAAAAAACCAATGAAGAGTAATTGCTATAATTATACAACAAATGTGTGTTAATTTTGTACCATAATGCTTATAATTTATGCGAAACATACCCCGCCAGTACCGGGTATATATCATATACGAACCATCCGCCACAGAGGTTAAAATCAATCGCTTCGTTTTAGCGAACGCATTTATTTTCATTTCGCCGAGATTTGGACCAGAGGCGGCGGGCGCCACTCTGAATCAGATTCGGATTCAGATTCAGATTCCGTTTCCATATTCAGATTGTCCGAGAACGAACCCCAGACCGAACGACCCTTGGCCTGCGGGCAGGCCCGTCCCCGGCTCTGTGTGCCTGCCGATACCTTTTCATATTTGGCAAATTTGAGCATATTTTATCACCATTACCGAATGCCGTGACCCGCAGGCGGAGACCACATCCCCAGCCACATCCACATCTCGAAGCCACCCACACGGAGTCCCAATATTGGCACCCGCATATGAGGCATTGTTTGGCAACCCTTTTGCCAGCCTCTCTCTCCATCCCAGAACCCGAACCCGAACCCAAATCCAGGGCGAACTCAACCCACTCCCCATCCAATCAAGCGACTCCGGTAGCCTTGCCTGCTGCCACTTAGGCAAATAAATAATATCGGACAGCCAGCGAAATTTGTTTAAACAAACTGTAAAATTTATGAATATGTTGCGGGTTTCTTGGGACTGTACATAGCAGACACTTTGGATACCCTAAAGCATCAGGTTCTGGTAAATACAGGGGAATTCCCCACTCCAGATATCTGTCAGGTTCTGTCAGGTTTCTTATGGATATTTATGGGTGAGTTTGTCGGGGAAAATCTTGGTTAAAGTATCGAAAATCCACAGGAATAACTCAACTGCAAATATAACTAGAACTATATACCCTACGAAATCAGTTAGTTTATAGAAAGTAACAGCTTAAATTAAAGATTGTAACTTAAGATCCCACTCAGGATACCAGTTATTTATTTATGCAAAATAAAGGGGAATAGAGATATGGAAAACACCTCCAGGAATATATCCAACCCTTAGAGGTGAATCGCTGATTGAATTCTGACCCTTTCCCAGTGCATGTGCAGCGACCTTTGATTGATTGCTCCTTCGCCAAGGATAGAGATACATACATATATTTTATATAAATGTACAATATATATTTTGTTTATTTTTTATGTTACCTATGTTACCCCTCCTCTGCCGGGACAGAGGGACGAGGGGAGAGCATAAAGTAATAAACACAGATTGGCTCTGGAGCAGCTGCTTTTGGGGCCCAATCTAAGGAGTGCTTTGGGTCCTGGCAATGAAAGAAAAGAAATGTTATTTCATAATGCAAATTGTGCCTTCGCTTTTTTTTTTCGGTTTTATTTTTTTATATTTTCCGGTGGGGGCATGGTATTAATGTCGAATGTCAAGCGAATGAAGTGACGTCGATGCCGCGGCCGAGGCCGAAGGATATGGAAATGGGGCAGAAATAAGAAAAATGCGGTATTTAATGTGAATTACACCACTGTGACCACAAGGCGATTGCAGTGCGAGCCAAGGACCCTGGACCCAGGACCCAGGACCCTCGATCATCGTCATCGTTGGCACAAATGTAAATTTTCAATTTAAATGCAAATATCAATTTGTCAATGCGGCGCTGCGGGGTTTGTCCTGAAAGGAAAAAAAAAAAAAAACCGAAAAGGAAAGTCGGGGTTGCTGGCAAAAGGCAAAGCCAAGCAAAGCAAAGCAAAGAAATCCTTGCATTTTAACTAGTCAGGCGTGGTCCGAGTTCGAGTCCAGGAGCTGGATTCTGGAGCGTTTGCTCAATTCCCACGTGGCCGTGACAGTCAGTCCTGGCATTTAGCCATCATCATAACGCCAGCTCCAAGGACCCAGGTCTGCCTGGCTGGCTGGCTGGCTGGCTGGCGAACAAACGACGCTGATTTCCTTGTGGGTCCATGCTGCTGTTTTGTGCCTAATTAGGAATTCACATCATTTTTTATTTGGGTTAAAATTATTCAAAAGTGCCAAAGACCCTGAGCGCGCGCCGTCTTCGAGGCGGCTTTTATGGCCAGCAGGAGCAGGAGCTAAATCCCAGCCAAACCACCATCCCTCCTTCTTTTTTCCTCGGTGGCTGTGGTCCCGGCGCCCCTGGCCATCGAAAGGGGTCCTCCTCGAAATGAACTGGACTCTGGGAGCTAGAAAAAATATGGCGGGGAAGTTGCACTCCTGATCGACTGCATAAATATCCATTTAAAACTTAAATTCATATTGAAGGCTGAATACTTATGGATATCTATGTATGAAGGAAACAGTATTTTAAAACAGCTGTATATGCAGGCTGAGTTTCTAAGACAAATTTCTTCAAGAAGTAGCCCGTCTTCTTATCTTAGGGATAATTTCCTATCTATCTATGAAATAGCTTCGAGAAATATACATTTTCTTGTAGGTAATTCCCCTTTCTCAAGGGAATTACTATTTTTTTGTAGAAAATGTCCCTGTAGGATAGTCCAGCATAGCCGTTGCTCTCCATTATCAAAATACTTCTTCCGTTCTCTGATGGTCTGATAAGAATAGGTGGAAAATTAAACATATTAAAAGTTTTTACACCTTTGATGATGAATTTTTGCCGCTGCCACTGCCACTGCCACTGCAACCCTTTCGAGTTGTTTTTCTCCCTTATTTTAACACTTTTCCCTCCTTTTCCCTGCTTTTTTTTTTAACCCGTTTCCACTTAACAAACTGTCGCGGTCGCGGTCTCGGTCTCGGCCTCAACTTGAGATGAGACGAGTTGCTCGGAACCCGAGATGGAAGTTGGAAGAGCTCTGGGCCGGGGCCAAGTAATAAAAATGCAATTACACAGCCCAGTTAGGGTCTTAACCCCCCGATGCCGCCCCCCGCTCAATTTGATTCACTTCATCAGCAAGTAAACCGACGCATTAAAAAATATATGCCCGACTCTCCACTCCAGCTGCATGCGAAATGAGCACTAATAAAAACCAAAATAGCCCCAAACAGGGCGAAAAAAGACCCAAAAAGGCAATGGGATGTGGCCAGCACAGCTGCCGTAGAAGCGTTAATGAAATGCGCGCTGAAAGGGTTAAGCTTGAGCTAGACCTCCACCTCTACCCCTTTTCACCCAGCCCCCCTTGCCCAGCCTGGACATGTGACACGCTCGCTTAACTTGGTCCAAGAGCTGTCAACAGGTTGAAGCCAGGACCAGCTGGAGGAGGCGGAGGAAGGAGAACTGGCCAGTCCAGTGACGCCCCCACGGCTCCCCATCATCATCATTAACATTTCAAACGACGAGTCACGCAAACATCGCCGGCACCGAATAAAAATAAAAATAAAATTAAAACAAAAAACGAAAAACAAAAAACGAAACGGGGGCGGCTTACACGGGCAAGGGCCGTCGTATCGCGTGTCAATTGTGTTGCCGAAAAGCAAAAGTCGTCAGTCAAAATGAAAACGAACAAAAATTAGGGATGGCAAGGCCAAAAGTCGAATAAAATCAGCTCTTAAAAAATATGTGATCTCTTTTTTGGTTAATAATATTTGTGGTATTAAAGAAAAGGCTTACCGAAATCGCTGATATCGATTTGAAATCCCTTAAAAAGGTGTCTGAAAATACGCCACAAAAGAAACCAAATATTTGAATACGATTTTGTGGCATACTTTGGGGCACTGTTTAAATTGATTTCGAATCGAAGCAGCTTCAAAATCAAATGGAGCTATGGAAATAATTTAGTTAACAATAAAAAACGAACTTTATTCAAATATAAATGCTTGATAAGAACAAGATCCTTGGACCTGGCTATGTACCCCATTTCAGAAGTGCCATAATATTAACATTCGAAATAAAAAATAATTACTTGAATGTTATGCTACAGCTTTCACATTTCACAATTTCCACGATTTTCATGCATTGCGTGGGCGTGGAAATGTGTGCCTTTGGGGGAGGAAAGGAGGAGGGTTGTGCTCTGCGATGGACAGGTTGAGTTTGTTTCGTTTCTTATTTTCATTTTCATTTTTTTCTCCCATTTTTTTGTTGGATTTTTTTTTTTTTGTAATCGCTGAACTTTTTTTTGACTTCCGCTTGACATTGTTTGATTGTCGTTTAATTGAATTTAATTAGCGTGAGGCACAGCCAGGACTTTCTCTCTGTCCCCGTCCTGTTCCCATCTCCCTCTTTCCCCTCTTTCACTTATTAATGGCAGTTTAACTTTTATGAGTGTGTTGTGGCTGACAACCGCGATTCCTTCTCCCATATTCTTTGGTGGAAAGCAGGAAAATTTCTAGAATATTTCGGGTGGGAACTGTTTGCGGTTGTCCGAGGCTCTCACCCCCCCAAAAGGGCAGCTTATCGCTTTTCAATCACCCCGAAATCGCTTAAGTGCGTATTGTATTTGCTCTTGCCACGCAATTTTCTTGTTATTCGTGGCTCCTACCACTGCGTATCCTGGCGAGCACTTAGCACCTTGGTGACTTAACCGCACTAAATGTACCAACGGCACGCACCAGAAATACCAAAAACAACAACAGTTGTTGTTGCACCCCCTTTCGCTCTCGACTCGAGGTGTATTTAAGTTTTAATTGCCGGCAATTAAAAGTACATAGATACAGTTAGTCCCCATACAACCTGGCATGATGTGTGTTAGATGCAGATATGAATACGCAGTGCACTCGCAAAAAAAAAGATGGGGAAGGAATTCTATTTAACTCTATTTTATTTATTTAATATTTGTGGGTAGACTCTGCTTTTTGAGATGTGTCTTAATTAGTAATTAGTACCATCATAGTCTAGGTTTATCACCTTGATACCTTGATAAATAATACATTTATTTTGCAACCGCAGAGATTTTCGCAAAGTGCCGCCACAGACACTCCTGGCAGCTCTTTTGTATCGCATTGAAAAGCAATTGAGATCCTGGCAAATGTGAGCACTCGATGGAAGGACGACTCCGCCATAGTTGCGTGGCAATTAACGCCAGCGATTATGACGCCACTGGGGGCAAGGGGTTGAACCGGTTCCACCCTTTTCCCCTCCCTTTCCCACCCCCCCATGTATGTACAATATAGTATTTCCTAATCGCGTAGGTGTTGCCACCAGCTTGTAAATTTGCAATTAACCGACGTTCGAAGGAGCTGGATAAAGGGAAGGCTTTAAGCGGTCCCGCATCCAGGACTAATTAAAGAGGAACAAAAAAAAAAGGGGTGGAGGTTGGGGGGTAGGGGAATGAGATGGGTAAACGGGGTGGGGGGGGGAGGAACCTTGAATCGAAGCAGGAGCAGAAAGTTGCGTCGACTTCCCAGACACAGATGCAGACACAATTCCAAAACTCAACTCAACTCCCGGCGCTCCTGGTTGGCATATTAAAAATATGTATAAAGCACAAAACTTTTGGCCGCCGCCTCTCTCTCTAGCCTCTGTCGTACTTTCACACTTTGCCTGATTAAAACGCCGCCAAGGAAGAAAAGTCGAGCTGAGACGCGTCGAGGAAAAGCCAGCGGAAAAGCGGCCCAAGGAAATGAAAGCGAGTGCGAAGCGACGGGGCGGGGGTGTGTTCTCTGCCAAAGTTTTTCGGCAGCAGTGGCAGCGGCAAAAGGCTTTAACTACATTGCAAATGCCAAACAGACGGTGTCCTTGAAAAAGTCTCGCAGGACTCACTCGCCTCTACTCGCAGGACGACTGGCTATGGCCTATGGAATCTCAGTGTTTATGTACCGACAACTTTCTGCTTTCATTTCCATAAAAATCCGTTTGCTAATTTCATAACTCAGTCGGATTCTGGGTACACCTTGAAAAAAAAATGCGATGCCAGTTTACAGCATTACATGTTTGCAAAGTTTTTTTTCTTTTTGCTAAAACTAAGAAGTATGTTTTTTTTTTTTTTTTGAAGAAGAACTTACATAAGGCTAACGAAGCCCTACTTACTCAGGCTCAACCTCACGAAATGCAGCACCGTAATACGTGCCTTTCTCCCTTTCTTTTTGCCTTCCTCTGCAACCCCAAATGGGCTTTTCTTTTTCTCTGAGTGCACCTTTGGCGGCGAGGACAAACTAATTGCTAAGAAAATACGCAAAAATCCTTTGGTTGCGGACTCGGATTCGGATGCGGATTCACATGCAGAGAGAGACTCATTAGCTTTGCTTCAGTTAATGCAAAATCAAGTCGCTCGGAGCCCCCATTATCCTGCCGCCTGCTGTCTGCTGCGTGAGCGTTAATCATCATCCTATACGCGTAATTACAGAGTCAGCGAGGACCAGGAAGAGGCAAGGGAAATCCAGGGACAGGGACCACCACAGTCAAGGCAGCGTCAACGGAATATTAAAAAGACTCTAGACTTTAGACTCTGGGCTCTCCCTGTGCCCAAGGACAGCAAGGAGTTGAAAGGCGGCTGGGTAGGTCCATGTCCTTACATTCACCAAAGCCAAATCCAAAGCCACTGCGGTTGCAATGGCAGTGGCCACAAGCCGCAAATATTATTAACCACGAATCAAGCGGCGTATTCAGGAACCGCCCATCCCTTTGCTCCTTTGCTTCCTTGCTCCTTCATCCTGCACCCTTCCTGGCCACTTCCAGCAACTTCATTAAGCCCAAAAATTGAATTCGATTCCGATTTTAGAGGCACACTTTATGGAGCCAGGAAAATACATATATTTCAATTGAATGCTAATAATCAAGGAGTTGATGAAGGCTTAATAATTGATATTGCACTTTAAATATATTATTTACATAATTTGGCATAATTAATGAGAGAGAGAGAGAACATAAATATAAGCAAAGCCTTTATGTGGGAAATTAGTGGTTGAGTCCTTAAAACTACTCTTAAGCTAATTATTAATGGAAAATAGAGAAATTGAATTATTTTGTTGAACAAAATTACTCTATGCCCAGAGTTTTCTCGCTGATTAACCCCTTAAATGCTTCTTCTGCTAAATGAAGGATATCTCACACCCGATAACTTGTAGTTTTTTCCGCGATTGCCCAACCCTTTCCGCGACAGAGCACTCCCGTAGTAACCCCGTCAAACACTGACTGGCTCACAGGACTAAGGATTTATACATTAGATCCCTAGGAGAGAGGGGGGAAGCAGGAACAGGAATAGGAATCCCCGGACTAGGAAGGAATGTCAACGCAGAGTGTTGAGTGTCAAAGACGGATGCCAAGGCGAATTGCTGGCAATCAAAATCCGTGCTCGGAGCGAGGGGCTACACAAAAGGGGGTGAAAACAGAGAAAGCACTTAACTCTTAAAGGCGAAATGCTTGTAAAATTTAAGCCCTACTTAATTTGCGATATACTCGTAAACAATTGCCCGCGGCATCAGCTTCCTTCGGCTCCCATTGTGGCACTTGTCACTGGCCGCGGTGGATGAGTGGAGGCTGTGCTCGCTCCTTCCCCCTTTTCCAACAATTTTTTACTAATTTTAATAAAGCGACCGAGACAAAGGAGCACACAGCTGCCTCCAGAGACTTTTCGGGCTGCGCAGGACTCCTGGCTAACTGGATAACGCGCCAAGACAAAGGCTCACATCGAGAGGAAACCACAAGCCGTGGCTACATACGCCTTAACCCCCAGCAGGAGCAGCAGCAGCAGAAGAGTGTGTGACAGGCAAAGGCAGAAGGGGTTAAGTTTGAGGATGGGGCCATGCCACATAGCATTCCGGCTTATTTCTTTCAATTTCGGTTTTTACTCATTTCGCGACGCGGTTTCTCATTATGCAGACGCCCAGAGAGAATGCCGCCACTAGAGGTGAGATATTGCAAGGAATATTCTACCAGCTATATATATAAGGTATTACTTTCCTTTAAGCGCAACTAAAGAGAGAGAGACATTTTTTTTTAATTAGTGCTCTCTGTGTTTGTACAAAGAGTCACCCATTCAACTAATGTGAACTAAACTTGTTTTAGACTACGAATAGTTCTTTTATAAGCCACTGTTATTACTGGCCCCACAAAGGACTCAGTGCCTTCAATCCAATTAAATTATTTCCACAGCTGAATAGGAGGCATGACTGAAGGACAACTTTGACATAAATATATACATATGTTCAAAGGGTTGAAAAACAGGCAAAGGAAAATATTTATAATTGAGCAAATGCTGACAATTTTTTTGAATTAATTTTAAGGTCACAATTTAATCAATTTTTGTAAAGTATACAAGTTCAATTTAATGGATACATTATCTGGCAGGCTTTTCTGTTAACTGCTCTATGCTTAAAATTAAGTATGCCCATCGCGGACACGATTTTCCCATCAGGATCTTCTTCTTGGGCCAAGGCCACCACTAGAACGAAATGAATTTTTCGTGTTCGTCGAAAGAAGAAAGCTGGGAAATTTGGTGGGGAATGGAGGGGGGGTCTTTCATTCTGTCTTTTGGCCAAAACCGCATCGGCGGCACATTTGTGTGTGCAGTGGGAATTTAACCCTTTGCCGCCGTGCCAGGCCGCACCACCCAGCCAGTGGATTACTCAATTAATTTAATTATGCACTGTCAATCATTTCGTTGCCTTGGCCCAGGGACCACGACCACGACCAGGACCGCGGCCGCGACCACGCCTACTCGCCAGCCCCCCTTTAACGCGCCGCCCCCGCGCCGCCGCCCCCACCTCGTTTTTGTCTTGGCCAGGCTGAAAAAGTGACTTATTTTCTTGTTGCCACTTAATTTTTGTTGTCCTTAGATTTGCGCCAACGTCTGTGGCCGCTGAGCCGCGGCCTTCCGCCTTTCCGCCCTTCGCCGCCCCCTTAAAAATGTACTTATTTTTCTTACCCCTTTGGCACATCCTGGGAACTTGGAAGGATAAGAAGAAACTACAGGGAGAAAAACTGCGAAATAAAACTGAGACCAGGAATAGGCACAAAGTTCCTTTAAAGATTAAATTCTTTAATTTGTACTGAAATTCATAAATTTATAACAATTCGAATATATCCATAAAACTCTTGTTAAAGATTCAAAACCAATTGCAAGTATATTAAATATATCTTGATCCTTTTTTCTAAATACAAAAAGAGCTCAATTTTGTTTTAGTATCAGAAAAAAATTAATATAGGTGTAAGCTTGATAACTAAGTTGGTATTATTACAGGAGTATTAAGTGGGATTTATTTATTTTCTGTAGAAGCATACTAAACTTAAAGATCCCGATCATATAAGACAAAAACAGGGAAATAAAACACAAATCCATTTAAATAACTTCTTACTTTTGGGACTTATATTTTGGAGTGTACAGCCAAGACGGTTTTTGACTGATGCCCAGGGGGGGTACGAGAACCTAGTAGACCTCTCTCCCCCATCACTCCCATCCCAATCCTGGCGAGGAACAACCCCACTCCGCGGGCAAACCGCGACCGCTTGGAAATAAGAGAAATCATTTGCGTTCTGTGGGTAGCTGATGCTAATCCCCCGCACTTAACCCCTTCTTTTTCGCCTGATCCCGCCAGGATGCTGGCTGCTGGCTGCTGGATGCTCATCCTTATCCTCGTCCTCGTCATGTTGACTTTACCATTTGCCTTGGCAATTTCTGGCGGGTGTTTCCTTTTCTTTTTCTCTCGTTTTTCTTTTTCGTCTTGCCTTTCGCATCTTCAGCTGGTTTTCTTTTTCCAGGAGCCGTCCTGGTTCTTTTTCTTGGTAGCTTTCTCAGAGGCCGTCTTCGGGCTGGGCTCTTCTTCTGCCAGCCGCGTTGTATATCCTGCATATCCTGCGGGCCCTGTTTGTGTGCGCGCGTATTTGTTTAAGCTGTGTGCGTGGTGTTTGCTTACATGTGTAAATTACTTTTCAATCTTGTGATTACTTTTTTCCACATTTAATTATTTTAATTACGGCCCAGTGCACACAAGGAGCAGCCCAGCCCTCTCCATGGGAACACTAGTTCAAAGGACCCGTGTGTGCATAGGGGTGTACTTATCCTTTTCTTACTTTTCTTTTTTTTGGAGGTACATCAATCTCAATAACATCCTTACAAATCGAAAGGAAATTAAGCTCCTGCGTAAGCCTGAGCAAACCACCTATTTTTCAATTTGTAGCTGAATTTATATTTTAATAAATATCCTAATAACTTATTTTTGCAGTTAATAGTTCACGAGATAATCTGATAAAAAAAAACAGACATAAGTATATATTTTTTAAAATTAAATTTTGTCTGAAACCTTTTCTGGTATTTATTCGTCATTATTTTAAATAATTAATAGACTCGAAAGGGAGGGAAAATAATATCCATTTATGCCACACTAACAACCAAATTGTTAATGAGCATAATAGTTATAAAATAAATTAAGAGTTAAATTAGTTATATGTATGTATCTCGAAACCTTGTTCTTTGTTTTGCGGCTTATCAGTTGGTTAAGAGCATCCTAATCACTAAACTACGAAAAAAAAAGAAGGAAAACAAAAGGCATTAGTGCACACACAGCTGTGGACTGTGGAAATCCCGCTTTCCAGATGTGCCTTCAGGTGATCCAGGTGATCCGGTGATTGTGCCGGGAACCTGGAATCTTGGACAGCTGGATGCACTTTGAATCAGCGCCCTTATTGCGTCAAATGGGGTTTTATCTTCTTTTTTTTTTAGCTTTCTTCTGTTTATAAGGAATTTGTATTCTTTTTTTAAGCTTTAATTTAGATGTTGTCCATATTTCTTGTGATAATTTAATAAGGAACATATTCAGCTTTCCTTTTGTTCTTCCCATTTGCATCTAAAAGTTTTTCTTTATTTTTCGAATTCGTATGCTTAAGCTTTATTCTTTTATTGAGGTCTCTTTCGTTTAATTGAGTTTGGCGCCAGGTGTTAAAGGTGTCCTTGTTTGCTGCTGGATTCTCATGTGGCTTTCCCAGGTAAATTCTTCCGATTAGCTGGAAATCTTGTCATTTCGCGATCTTCGCGGGACGCTGGACGTTGGAGGACGACGGACTGCGGTAGGAAAATCACGAAAATCACTTGAATCCTTCGCTGCCGTCGCCGCTGCTGCTGCCTCTGTCGGCGTCGCCCAAAAATTCCTGTGAATCTCCGAATCCGGCAGCGCAAAATGAAGGAATGCCGCCCTTTGTTGTCTTCTTCGTCCTGTTTTCCTTTTTTCGGACTAACTGTTGACCTCGTGGCAGGACGGGGGCAGCGAGGACATGTGACCTTCAGTGCGCCGAATCGCCGAACATAACTGTAATACTGTCCTACAGCCGGGTGGGAGTGCGACAGAGCGAGACAGGTGCATACAGCGAGAGGGAGAGCGAGCGAGCGGGCAAGCAATAACTCCGAAAAACGGGTAGGAACAGCAGCGACGTCGCCGGCGCCGTCAGCGTCTCCGTTGCCGTCGCCGTCGTCGTCGTCGTCGTCAATTTTTTCGGGTGCATTCGAAAGTTCGACAGCACACACAACTTTGGAAAACTGTCAGTTGGCAGCGAACTTAGACCAGGTAGAGACACGCACGTTCCGCCTGGAAAGCAGGAAAGTCGTCGGAAAAAAGCGTAAGCTGGCTGGAAAAAACAGAGAAGAAAGGAAAATAACGAAAAGTCGGGCGGAACAGGTTAGAAAGGAACACCCCTCCCCCTGCCGAACCGAACCGAAACGAGCTGAAACGAGTCGAACGCAACGGAACGCGCGAGGCATTGCGAAACAGAAACGAATCGAAACGAAACAGAAACGAAGCTCAAGCTTAGCTCGCTTCTAAAGCTCGGCTCGCGGGCCGAAGTCCGGGACTCCGAAGGACTGGGGGCTCGGCGCTCGGCATTTACCGTCGCCCACGTCGAGCAGGCAGCGACGCTGGCCGCGCAGCCGACAGCAGCAGCGACGGCGACGATGTAAAATTTTATTACCCCAAACGCATCGAACAGTCGGGTTTTGGACGTCCGGACTTTACCGCCGCCTCGCTCTGCGACGCCACTCAGTGAGAGATCCCACACACACAGAGCCCAGAGTAACCAGTGCCCAGGAACCAGTGCCAGAACCAATGCCAGTGCCAGTGCCAGTGCCCGTGCCCGTGCCAGAAACCGTAACAGAAAGCACAAACCAAAAACGGACAACGGAAGGACAAAACTGAAAAAAAAAACTTACCAAAGACACGCAAACAACTTTTTTAGAGCGAAGGAGAGACCGCGTCGCGGCTAAACTAAAAGTAAACCGAAAAGAAAGAAAAGAAAAACAAAACAGTGCAAAAACCAAACAAAAGGTCACAAAGAATTGCATTAAAAAAGTGCCAAGTGCGCCGCGGCTCAATAACAAGTATACGACCCGTTATCAACCTGAAAAAACAAACAAGAAATACCCACAAACAAAATAAAAACCGAAAAACCTACAACCAAGTTAAGAAACCCAAAAACTTTCGTCGCGTTTTTTGCGTAAACCGGAAAGCAAAGTGAGTTTGTTGTTTTTTTTTTCTTGCCTTCCTTTAGTTTATATTGGATTTTTTTTTTATGTTGGTGAATTGAATAATATCAGTAATCCTAAAAATAAACAACAAGCAGGATCCATCAGCCGCCATTAATATCATTATCAAAATCCTAGAAATACCAAGTGATAAAACAAGTGATCAAAAGTGAGAAAATATACGAGAGAAGCCAAAACAAAATCGAAATCGAAACCGAAACCGAAACTTGAAACTCGAAACTCGAAACTGAAACTGAAACAGATATACCACCAAATAGGTAAAGTTCACATCTAAGTATTTGACTCTTGTAATTTAGTAATCTCTCTCGAAAGAAAGCGAACTGAAACCCCTATATGTACATATATTTGTATATACATATATACTATAACCATGCCGATCCTCACCCAGACCCCCGCCCCAATGTCCCCGTAGAGCCAGGCAAAAATTAAACCAAACCTCTCTCAGCAACCAGAGCAAAAAATAACAAACAACAGTGAGAAAAACGGAGGAAAAAAACAAATAACAATCATCGAAAAGAAACCCAAAACCCAAGCAAAAAAATGTAGTATACAAAAGATAAGAAAAATTCAATGCAACAAGAATAATCACATTGAGAATTTGACAAATTGACTGAAAAAGGAAATGAGGAAAAATATAATTGCAATTTAAGAGTCTTATACTTGAGGTAAAGAGGTAACAAGCAGTGGGGCAGGAAATTGTGTCTGAAACGGATTATGTACATATATCCAATACCAGGACAGAATCCTAGCTTTAGTTTTAAATCGAATGATTGAATCAAAAATAAACCCAATTTTATCGCGTGGGAACTTTGCCACTTTTGTACTTTTGTGTCTAACGGTTTAAGTAGCCATAAAAATAAAACCAAACAAAAAACACCATAAAAAAGTTGTGTCCCTGACAGAAATCAAAAAACTTTGTGATGTCAACAAACCATTAAGCCTTTGACATACCTAAATAATATAAACTTTGCTTAGATATTTCAAAAGAATTTTATGAATTGATATTTATTAAATATTTATATATTTACACTGATAACAAGCTAATGAAGTAAAGCAATTATAAATTATTATTTATTGGAAAAATACTCTAATTTCTAGTATACAAATGTAAGTTTTAGAAGTTTTATTCCGAAGCACTTACCTTTCTTCTATGATCTCAGGCATTTTTTTACTGTTTCTTTTTATAAAAGGTATAAAAATTACGAATCCCAATTAAAGTTTATAAATTATCCCATCAGTTCATAGATATTTAAAAAATAGAAAGTCAAGTTTATTTGCAATATGCATCCGGCCGGTTCTTCTGTGATATTCTTAAGACCTTTTTTGAGTTTTTTTGCTTTATAATAAATAAACATTTGTAATAGCCCAAAAATGGAGTATCATAAATCTCCAAATACTAGACAGGCTGTAATACACCAATCATTTCGAGTAGAAATACAAATTTTTGAAGAATATTATATAATAACTATGATCCATCAGGTTATGCCTTTTAGAGGTCTAAAGTATATCCTTGAAGTTGGTTTCGATTTTGTTTAGGCTTCTTAGCTTGGACTTTGGATATCCATATATATTATATATTCATATCATTTGTTGTCCATGGTGATGGCGATGGCTCTCGTGTTGTTTTTGTGTTGTCCTTCGAAGATCAGAAAGTATATTTGAATTTCGATCCTGCAGCGAAGCTGGCTTAGACCGGCATTAGCCCCAAAATGGCGCTCTCTAAGCGGCCCCTTGCCAAGGACACGCCCCTCGCCGAGAGCAACAGCAACAGCAACGGCAATGCCGCCGCCAACGGTGGCAACAACATCCACGACCATGAGACGGCGGTTAAGAGGCGCAAGCGATGCAGCCGCGATGACGACACAACCACTGCCGCTCTCAACAACAACAATAATAACAACAACAATAACAACAACAACAACAATACGAACAACAATAACAACTTGCCGCAAAAGAAGCGCAAGCAGGGACACATCGCCGACAGTCCAGAGAGTTCCAGCCCGGGACTTGCACAGATACCCAATTCCAACACCAATCCCAATCCCAATCCGATGGTGATGGCCAAGGGCGGTAGCAATGCGGAGACGGACCAGGACGACGAGACCCTCATCCGCGAGACGCAGGCGGCGCTGAAGAGCCTCTCGGGTAGCTGGCCCGATGCCCGCGGCAATCTCTATCGGCTGCAAGAGCAGGACGAGAACCCGCCGCCGTTCCAGAACCTCTTCGAGGAGAAGCAAAAGTATGAGGACCACCAAGGCCTTGATCCAGGCAGTCCCAGCTCACAGCTCTTCTCACGTTTTCACAGACAGAAGGAGAACGACCAGGCGCGCCTCAATGCCAATGCCCAGCTGGAGCGCAGCAAGAAGTCGGCGGGAGCAGGAGCAGGAGCTGGAGCAGGTGTCGCGGCTGCAGTTGACGACCAGGAGCTGGAGGATGCCAATGGTGTGTACACCCAGGCGGCGTCCGCCTTCAAGCCGCCCATCGATATTATCAAGCGGAACTATGCGGCCGCCGCCCATGCCCATGCCCAGGCCCAGGCTCATGCCCATTACACCAGCGGCGCCTACAATCCCGCCGAGTCTGCCGCCGGACTGGCCTACTATGGCTATGCCGCCGCCGCTGCTGCCTCCGCTAGTCAGCAGCAGCAGCAGCTCGGACTGGAGGCCACGTCGCGCTCCTCCGCCTTCGACATAGCCAGCCAGCTGGGTGAGAAGCAGCAGCAGCAGCCTTTGGGCAGCTTGGGACTGGGCCTGGGCCGGCCGAAGGATGGCTCCCTGGCTCCCGATGGCAAGCAGTATACGATCCTGCAGCCGGCGGGCGTCGGCAGCCGGGCGGCGTCCGTAATGCAGGACATTGCACGCGAGGGCGTTGTCGGTGTGCCACTGGTGGCCACACCACCGACCACCACAGCGGCCGCCAGCAGTCCGCAGTCAGCAGCGACGACGACGGCATCCACGACGACGCCAACAGCTCCTCCGGCGCCCAGCTACTCGCCGAGCAGCCAGAATCGCGGTAAGTGCTCCCATAGTAAGCCATAAAACAGAAAGAGAGAGAGTGTTGTTGTCCCAGTTGACTCTGTGTGATGTGTGACGGCCCGCTGTGACTCGATCGGTGATCTGTGACCCGAAACTGTGATCGATCTGGTGTGAACATTGCTGTGATTCGTGACTCTCTCGTGGCTCTCGTGCGGCAGCGATTAGTGTTGTAAAGGCGCCTGCGAATCACTGTAATCGATGCTCCTTAACACCAACATACCATGTACATATGTACCTTCCTGTGAGCTGTGATAAGTAACCTGTAAGCAGTAGTGCTGTTAACAATACTGCAGCAGAGAGAGAGAGAGCAACCAGTGCTGTGTAGCAATATTGTAACCAACAATCGACGCAGATCAGTAATGTAAACACTAGATCGGGCTTCTTTCCGGTATTAGGGATGCAGACCATCATCATCTCCAGTGTGGCACAGTGCGGTACATAACAAAAAGGCGATCGTTGTGGTTCGTTGGTGTTGGGTTTCGACCGATCGATGATCGGCTGATGTGCGAGACTTCTTGTTGCATTGAGTTTAACCACTTCAATTGGCAAAATCAGAACAGAGAACAAAGCCCCTGGTCCCGGTCCCTCAGTCCCCTTAGACACCTTAAGCCCTTAAGCCTTAACCACCTTTAAATAAAAAATATAAAAAAGATAGCGATGTGTGTGTGTTTTGTGTGTGCGTGTGAAAAGAGAGATAGAGACACTACTACTACTACTACTAACTACACTCAATTTGCCTGCGTAATAAGCAAAATTATGACGATTATTATTTGCACAACAGCCCCAGCACCCCGAATACCCCGAATACCCCTAGAAATACTCCTGAAAGATACAAGAGTGTCTCTAAAAATAAAACCCTTTTTGCAGCTCATTCAGCAGCAGGCAGGCAAAAAGACATTAAGCGATTTTGTCGTTACTGGGCTTGGAGTATCGGTAAGGGGTTCAAAAGTGCAGAGGCAACAACTAATGGCTTGTAAACCCTTTATGCCCCGCACATATTCCCTTCCCCATGCCACAGCCCATCCACATCCTCATCTTGGACAGACAGACATCTTTCGGTTGAGTGCCTGAGCCTTGAGCTTTGCCATCTACTAATTTCGCTCTACAATTTCCACACACAAAACGGGGCAAGGGCGGGGGCGTGGAGCATGATTAGATATAAAGCATTATGAGCACGTTTTCCTTCACGAAAACCACTTTTGCATATTTATTTTGTCATTATGTTTTGGCATTAATATGCCGCTGAGCATACAGTCGCTGGGTGTGTTGTCTATGGCTTGGCTTTTGGTATTCATATAATTTGAATGACTTTTTAAATAGTTGACGGGAATGGGAAAAAGGCTCAAGACTACAGACTAGAGACTCGAGCTAAGGCTTGAGACTCCTCGGCGTATACGTAATAAGTCATTAGCGTGTGTTATTGTTTTTGCCTTTTTAGCCTCTCTGCTAATGTGGCTTATTAGGCTTAGCCCTTTTAGTTATGCTTTAGTTTTTTAGTGTTTAGAAGAAAAAAAAGGGAGATGTAAACTGTAGAGGAATTTCTAATGCACAACCGCTTTCGCCCTCCCACTGCTGTTGCTCCTTTGTTTTAATTAAATTCTAATTAGAGACGAGTCCTTGGTCCTGGCTGCTTACCTTTACTTGTGCTTGTGCTCGTGCTTTTGCCGCCTGCCTGCCGCTGCAGTTTTTGACATTTTGCCCATCCACGTAATAGACAAAAACCGACACGACACGACGACGTAAATATTTCCAAAAATATTTCATTAACCAACCCTGACGTCACACACGACGAGGCGGAGGTTGAGGTTGAAGCTGACTCTGAGGCTGTGGCGGAGGCTGGGGTTATTTTATCTTAGAAAGAGCGTAGCCTCGCCTTTTTTTGGGTCTGAGTTTTACCAATTTTTGAAAGCCAGTTCTCTGTGTCTCGGGAAAACCCTTATTGCCGCCTGTCATGTGTGTGGGAGTGTGTCATGAGTGTGCGTGTGTGCTTTTTAAAGTAAATAATGCAAAGCTGTTTTCCATCAAATTTTAATTAATTATTTAGGGTAAAAGAATTCGAGTTGCTTTGCTGACTGACTGACTGGCTGCCTGCCTGACTGCCTGACTGCCTGCCTGCTGTTGCTGCTTCCTCCGCTTTTTTTAGGGTTTTTTTCCAGGAGGTTCGGGGGTGATACGTCAACTTGTCTCTGCCATATAATTAATTAGAAAATATTCACTCAAGGGCACTCATTCCAACCTGTCTCTCTCTCACGTGGATATCGTACGTAGCCCGATCTCGTTCTCCGTGGACTTACCTTTCCCTGTTAATTGGTTAATTGTAGATGGCGCCAAGTGCCCCACGCCGCATTGCACGGGCCAAGGACATGTCACCGGATTGTATTCGCACCATCGCAGGTACTCCCATCCATCCATCATCCAGCAAAAGATTCCGCCCGCCATTGCCAATATTTCTCTCTTTCTCTCTGTGTATTTCCATATAACATATATGTATTATATTTTCGATCTGGCATTTGATGGGATTATTTGACAGTTTGTCGGGTTGTCCGAAGCGCGATAAGGTCACCACAGAATGTAAGTTGGATAAAGGAAACCAATTCGCATGCCCGTGTATGCCTCTGTAGACACTCTATCTCTGTCTGTCACTTTCTTCCTCTCGACCTTTCTATCTCGCTCTCTCTCTGCCTCTGTCTCTGTCTCTGTCTCTTTCTAACTGTCTTTCTTCTCTCATAGAAAAGACTCGTCTTTCTAGCCCTAAAATGTGTGTGAATGTTTGATGTGTAATTGAAGATGGAGCCTCTTCTTTGCGCCGATCTACTGAATTAACCGTAGTCTTCTATGTTTATTTGTTGTAGAAGAATTACTTTTTAGTTTTTGGTCTCTTTTACCCTCTCTTCTTTATTGAATAGACTTATTTCTGGGGGCCTGAGCGTCTACCATAATCATATCTTTCCTATATTTCTATAATAGGAGATGTATTGCTTAGTTGTAGATTTTAGAAGTATATCTTAAGACTTAACTTCCTCTCTCCAATATCTTCTTCTGTCGCATGATCATCACAGATCTCTGCTCTCTGAGGAAACTTAAAAACTATCTAGTCCTTACTTTGCATGTGGGTTGCTAATGGCTTTCTATAAAGAGAGAGAGAGGGAGAGAGAGAGAGAGAGAGAGAGTGGGGAGAGAGAGAGAGAGAGAGGGAGAGAGCTCTTGAGTGTTTCTTCTGGGTTCTTCAGCTTTCTCTCTCCTCCTTCTGTGATTCTCCAAAGTGTTTTGTGGCTTGACCTGTTACTAGATGCTCCTACTACTCTTTCTCGCTCTTTTTCTCTCTGCTTTGTTTCTCCAAGTATCTCCTCAACCTCTGTCTGTCTCTGTCCCCTGATTGTGGAATGCCTTGTTTGTCGTAGTCGTGCCAAAAAATATCGCTGATCCTTTATCGTTGATCTTTGATCGCTGATCCTTGACCATTGATCCCGCAGTGCTGGCTCTGCACGAGCAGATCCTGAAATGCCCAACGCCGGGCTGCAATGGTCGTGGCCACGTGCAGCCGCATCGCAGCGTGCACCGCAGCCTCTCCGGCTGTCCGCGGGCCGTAAGGCGCTCCAGCGGAGCCAGCCGCCGTCCGGGAGCCACAACATCGTCGCTAGCGACACTAACAGCAACAGCAGGTGAAGCAAATCAAACGCAAGGCCCACTGTTATTAATACTGGAGCCGAAAATAAATAAGAATTAAAGCAACCATAATACTTCAGTCAACTGTGTGTGTGCCTGAGTGTGTGTGTAATGTGTGTGTTAAACGTTTAAAGTCCAATCAGCTATAAAACAGAATCACTGATTCTCAAATACCGACAGAATCAACAAACTGACCCCAAAACGATGCTCTTATCATAAGGAATTCCTCGAACCACAGACCTACTCAAAGAAACAAAACCATCTGAGTCATAGTACATTCATCCCGTTACCTCAAATAAACGCTAGACTACTGAAAAAACGAACGGAGTAACTGTACCAAAGAACCCTAGGAGTAGTAACAATTAAGTATAGTATTTAAAAATATATGCTAGACTCTGTGTGTGATAATGAACGCTTGATGAAAGCTTGATGCAAGCTTAATGAACGCTTGATGATCGCTGGTGAAACACTTGACGAGTGATGAATGATTGAATGAATGCTGAATGATTTGATGCTTTAATGCTTTAATGCCTTAATGCTTTAATGCCTTAATGCTTAACCCATTACTCAACACTTAACTCATCCTTCTCCTTCTCTACTTTCGCCCCACCACGACCACGCTCTCTCTTTGTCTCTCTCTCTTCCCACTGTCTGTTCTCTTCCTATCGCTCCATGTCTCGCTCTGCTCTCTTTCGCACCCTTTAGCCGATCTGGACAAGCATGAGAAGGAGCTGCATCCGCTGGACAAGCTCAAGATCGCCTCGAGCCACTATCTCAACAACAACAACAGCAGCTGCATTAACAACAACAACAACAGTAGCAGTAGCAGTAGTGGCGGTGCTAGTGGGGCTAATGGTGGTACTGGCACTAGTTCCAGTGCCAAACTAAGTGGCGGCAGTGCAACGATGCCCATTATCAAATCGGAGTACAGTCCCGTGGCCAGCATCAAGTCGGAATACAACAAGAGCCCCATGCACTCGTACCTATCCAGCGACGCGGCAGCGCCCGCTCCATCGGTTGCCACCGTCGCCTCCTCCGCGGCCACGTCCGCCTCCCAGGCACCGCGCTCCGGCGGATCGGGTTCCTCCGGCGGCGGTAGTGGAGCCGCCACGAATGGCAATGAGAATGGCAACCTGCATGCACCGCACCTAAGTCGCTTTGTGGGTCTGCAGAGTCCACCACATCTCAATCCCCACCAGCAACAGCAACAGCAGCAACAACAGCAGCAACAGCAGCAACAGCAGCAACAGCAGCAGCAGCAGCAGCATCACCAGCAGCAGCAGCAGCAACAGCAGCAGCACACTCTCCACCAGCAGCGAGGACCCTTCATAGAAGGTAACGACGTGCCCGATCCCACGGCCAGCTATCACTCGGAACACCAGCAGCAGCAGCAGCAGCAGGCGGAAGAGCGCCAGTACGTGGAGATGCGCTATGCCCAGAGCCACGAGCTGTTGGCAGCCAACGGCGTCTCCGGCGAACTGTCGCCGGGCACGGCGCGAAGCGCATATGAGCCGCATCCCGGCCATCCCGGTCATCCAGGACATCCCGGCCACCCCGGCCATCCAGGACATCCCGGACATCCGCTCAGCGGTTCGCCAGCAGCCTTCGCTGTGGATGCGGTTTCTGTTGCTGCCGCAGGCGGTGCGGGCTTTGAGCGTTACGATCCCAGCGGCGGCGGCGGCGGTGTCTGTTGTCCCACCAATGGCCAGCGTCCGACGGCGGTAACGACGGCAGCAGCGGTTACATCGGCGGCGGTAGGAGCTTCGGCAGCGGCGGCGGCAGCCTATCATTACCTGCCACAGACCACCGACGAGATGCAGGCCCAGCAGCAGAAGTACCTGCAGGAGCAGCAGCTGATGCTGGCCAAGGCGGAGCACGAGGAGCTGGCTGCCAACGGCGGTCAGCCCCTGTACCCGCGGCCCATGTATCACTACGATCCCACCATGGGTCCCCTGCCGCCGGGCTTCTCCGCCATAAATCTCTCCGTGAAAATGGCCGCTGCCCAGGCAGCCGCCGCAGCAGCTGCCTATCAAAACCAACAGCAGCAGCAGCAGCAGCAACAACAGCAGCAGCAGCAGCAGCAACAGCAGCAACAGCAGCAGCAGCAGCAACATCACCAGCAGCAACAGCAGCACGGCAAGCAGAGCTCCTCCCCGGCACCAAATGTGGGAGGAGGCAGCGGAGTGCCGGCGGTGGACCTGAGCGGATCCACCTCGGTGACGAGCAGCAGTCCGCACGGTTTCAACTCGCCAGCCTCGCACAACCAGTACTCCGCCCAGCGGATGGGCAACGGCAGTCCGCAGCCGGGCGCCAGTCCGAACATTGCCAGTCCCCAGGTGCCGAGTCCACAGGGACAGACGCTGGACCTCAGCGTCACCCGACTGCCACACAGGTGAGCATCGAAAATCTGTAAAGATTATCTATCTTTGAATAGTTGCTAAGAGCCCTGTAATCCTTAAAGCTGTGTCTGCCCACATTCTCACGGCTCACGTACATGTGTCGTGGTTCAGGTTCTTCATTTAAATATGGGCGAGATGGTGCTCTGTCTCTAGGTTTTATAGCAGTCGGCACAATGTCTCACGTACCTGGTGTCTGTCTCCATCTGTCTCTATGTTCACAGCATTATTACGAGTCCACAGTACGGCGCCGACGGTCTGGTTGTCGGCGTGGGCGTGGGTCATGCCCAGGGATTCGGCAGCGGAGCGACAGGACCTCTGGGGCCAGGCAACGGCGGTCCGCCTCGGTCGCCGCAAATGGAGCCGGTGGACTTCAGCGGGCCGCCGCGACCTCTGGGCTTCGGCTTGGTCGGTCACATCACAGGTCCGCGTCCCTACAGCCGTGAATCCACGCCGGATAGCGGCGGTTCTCACTATATCGAAACGTACCGGGATCCCAGTGGTGAGTGTGGTGCTTATCAATCCAAAGATTGCATTTCTAATTTTTATGCTTATAGAATTTATTATTTTATGGTTTATCGGTATTTATTGCTCGATTTCTGGCCTTCGTTTACATTATTATCGTATTCCAATGAACCCTTTTTTGATACCCTCCTTGCAGGCTACTCTCCGCATCCTGGCTACGGGATGGTGGTGCAATCGGACTACCCGCCGGCAGGATATCACGGCTACGGTCCGGCCGCCTATCAGTGCAGCAATCCGTATGCAACGGCCGTCGGTCCCGGCGGCTATCCCACGCCCGTTTCCGGCGGCTACTCGCCCAGTCCGGCCACCTGCTATTCAATGCCACCGCCACAGCACATACCGCAGCACGACAAGTCCAAGGACGGGTAAGTTGCCGCTGCTCCTCTCTGCTCCTCTTCCTTGGGGGAAAGTTTCCTGTGTGTAAAGTTAATGGATCAAATAATAATCGGACAAAGTGTCCATCCATCTATGTCCGATCAATCTCTGTCACACGAACAGCACCTGAACTGCTGCCTCTTTCTATTATATATCAACTTATTATTGAAGGGGAACTTGCCTAGTAGTAAGTCCCAGATTAAAATTAGTAGATAAACTAAGGTTCAGAATGGATTAAACTCATGGAATAATTAAGATTTTAAGGCAGCCACACATTGTAATGGAACATTACTTCCAATACCTTAAATCCCTTCTATTTTACGAGTTCCAAGTGTGTAGTTCTCCGCCGGAATCCAGCCTGCGTCCTTAAATCCTGGCTCGAGGTGGCACTTTGACTTTAATATTTATGATTACGGCCGAAAGTGGTCACAGAGCGGTCATAAAACAGGCCCGCAGACACTCACCACACACCACTCGCCGCTTCGTGATTAAACTTAAATTTAAAGCCGAAAGTTTCAGAAGCCTTAGCCTTACACAGACATACACGAACATCTCTTATCTGGCCACGGCCACTTGGTTCTTGGTTCTCGAATCTCCCTCTCCCTTCAATCACTAATCCAAGGACCATCTCTTTTAGTTTGACGGGTTGCTCGCGCTCGGACCGCAACCATCTGCAATCGCACTCGCAGGAGCTCAAGTGCCCAACGCCCGGCTGCGATGGCTCCGGCCATGTCACTGGCAACTACTCCTCGCACCGCAGTCTCTCCGGCTGCCCGCGGGCCAACAAGCCCAAGAGCAAGCCCCGCGATGGCCAGGACTCGGAGCCGTTGCGCTGTCCCATACCGGGCTGCGATGGCTCTGGTCATTCCACTGGCAAGTTCCTCTCCCACAGAAGGTGAGTTTTGTAGGAGTTATTTTGTTTTCTGTATCCTGTAGTTCGTATCCTTTGTAGCGCCTCGGGCTGTCCCATTGCCAATAGGAACAAGATGCGGGTCCTGGAAGCCGGCGGTACTGTGGAGCAGCACAAGGCCGCCGTGGCAGCTGCCACGGCCATGAAGTTCGATGGTAAGTATGCCAAGGAGCTTGCTAAAATTAAGATAATCACCTCTTTGAGGAGTATAAATATTTAAGTTACTCATTTCTTGCATAAATATTCATAATTCTTTTCGTTTTAATTAATTTATTCGTGTGTAGCCTGCACCACGGTGGGCAGTCAGGGCATCAAGAAGCCCAAGTTCGACGAGGTCACCATGGTCTATCCCAAGGGTTACACAGGTAAGTGATGGGATCTCCGATCCTCACAGCTTCACACCCTTTCCCTCGCTGTCTCTATCTGTATCTCTCTCTCTTGCGTGTATTTTTCTGTTATGAACTGGGCCCAGGGCCAATATATACCTTCCCCCCCTACTAATTTGGCGGGGGTTGGGGCATAATGGCGTTGTCATCAAGTTAGCAACACACACAAAGAAGAGCAATTGTTGCCAGATAATTTAGATACATTTAGGAAGACAAATTAATCCATTAAAATCGCAGTATTCTTCTCTGTTGTGTTGCTCTCTTCATGTCTTGAACATTTTCGGTTGGAATTTTGTGTGCGTGTGCTAAAGTCAAACGAAAAATATAAAGAAACAAAAGAAATATATACATACATATATATTTATATATTCAACAAGAACGAACTTTATTTTTGGTTTTGGTTTCGGAAAATGCAACACAACAAATTTTTAAAGAGAAAAGTAGTCATTTTACGTAAAAATTAAAATTCAAAATTGAAGACGGACACGGGCTAAATGGTAACCCAAACAACCCAACTCCAACCTTCAACAACCAGTCAACCTTCACCAAGAACACCACCAAACAACCCCAACCCCAACCCCCAGAACCAGAACCAGAACCAGAACCAGAACCAGAACCATAAACCACTCAATGATCCTTTTCGAATAAGAAACCCGGTACATAACAAGAACGATCACGAGCAATCAATGCAAAAGCTGATCAAAAGAGAAAGAAAAAAACAAACTATTAAATTCAATTCCTAGTTTACAAATTCTCATTTTAATTCTGTGTTCCTCTTCTTCTTTTTCGTTTCGTTTCATGTCGATTTTTCGTTGGTGTTTTCTTTTAGATTACGCAACGTTTTGTATCGGTGCCGAGTATCTACTGTAAATAAAAAACCAAAACCACTGAATCGCAGTCAAAAAGAAAACAAAAAACAGAGTCCGAAACTGAAACTGAAACTGAAACCACAACCAGCAACCAAAAATAAATGCAAATGAAAGCAGAAAAGAACAAAAACCAAACTAAACCAAATACAGAACAGAATCAATACCAAAAAGTAATAAATATATAAAACCGAAAGACAGCAAAGACCGAAAGTCCATAAACAACTCTCTTTCTCACACACAACAAATCCGAGAATCCGAAATACACAAACTGTACATACAATATATAACTGTGTGTCGATCCAAGGTAAGCCCCGAAGTGAATCTTCTGAATTCAAAACAAAAATTACAAACACAACGTAAAGCCACTCAAGTATCACACTGACGACACCCAGGCACACTGTACCCACTGAGTCACATTAAGTCGGATCCTCGCTTTCCCCGAAAAGTGTGCCCAAAGTATCTTTGTAATGTCTCTTCTTCAAAAGTGTGGCCAGAGTCAAGCGCTCTCTTTTCAAATACTAAAAAGTATACTGGGAATTAACATAGCACTGTGATTAATTGCCTCCTTAGCTGTGTTCCACTCAATGTGACTTCTTTGGTCTACAATAACTCTAAAAATGTAATAAACATTTAATATCACACCCCACATGACACACCCACACACACACACACACACTAGTGCCGATCGAGTTGCTAGCACACGCGCACATTGACAAACCGTGGAATGCCAGATGATCCCACGAAGAGAAAAGACAAAAAAAAAAAAAAGAAAAAAAAGAACAGAAACCTAGTGCTCCACATCATAGATCGCTAGAGAGGAGCAATCATCCACTAACCTCACCTCTACCACCTCCTCCTCCTCCTCCTCACATCGAACAGGCGCCAGCGGCCTGGACATCGTCATGGGCGGCAGTGTAGGCCTGGGTCTCGGAGTCGGCGTCGGCGTAGGCGGCCTCGGAGTGAGCAGCAGCAGCAGCAGTAGCAGCAATGGTAATCCCCATACCAACAGCAACAGCAGCAACAGCGGCGAAAAGGCTGGCTCAGCAGGTGGTCCCTCCTCGGGCGCCACTGGCAGCGATGATCTAAACACACTGGAGGCCGAGATCTCTGAACTGCAGCGAGAGAATGCGCGGGTGGAATCGCAGATGATGCGCCTCAAGTCGGACATCAATGCCATGGAGTCGCAGCTGAGCACCAGCGATCGGGTACGTAGGCTCAGGTTCGTTGAAAGCAACAAATTATGAGAGAACACACACACACACCCCCTTTCCCCTTCTAACCAGACCCCGAACTTTGCAGACGCTGGTCACACTGCCAAGTTACTTGCAACTTTGCAGACTGGTTGTGCTGGTCACACTGCCAAGTTTTGCCACCAACTGTACTTTCCCCCCTTTTTTTTTATTAATTTTTGTTTATTTATTTTTTGTTTGCAAACTTTCGACTCAAACGAGACTTTGAGTAGAGTTTCTTTCTTGGCGTGAGCGAGAGTTTATTTTTTTTTAGTTTTGTTTCGCCGAGTTGTGTCGTCGTCACCTGAGCGAGTTCCCTGCTTTCTGTTTTCCGTACTGTCTTGCCACTTTTCAAGGACGTCTCTAAAAACTC
This sequence comes from Drosophila parvula, assembly GCA_018904695.1. Classification (NCBI taxonomy): domain Eukaryota; kingdom Metazoa; phylum Arthropoda; class Insecta; order Diptera; family Drosophilidae; genus Drosophila; species Drosophila parvula. Next base: position 3,186 of record JAEIIG010033230.1, on the reverse strand, counting down.
GGCGAAAAAAAACAATGAACAACAAAGTAAGTTGAGCAAAGTGTGGTGAACTTAGGCAAAAAGTTTTATCAGACGTCTTGAGCCTAAGCTATAGCATATATATGTATATGTATGTATATATATGTACATATATTTACATATGGAAATTAAGCCGGCTTTCTGGCGATGATGGCTTCATTTGCAATCCACACAACCACCCGGAACCCGGAATGCAGCGCCCCCTCTCCTGTGTCGGGCTCTGCTGTGCTCCAGCCAATCGCTGGCGTTGCATCCTTGCTGCATCGGGGCAGCGAATCAGGATGCGGCAGGATGCGGCAGGAGGTGTGGCAGGAGCGGCACACACCCCTAAACACGCGTGTGTCCCTAGTGTGCGTGTGTGCTGGTGTATGTGTGCGCTGGTCATGCGCAGGCGACGATGACGATGACGAGGACGAGGACGAGGCGCCAACAAATCGCAGGGCGCCATTCGATTTGCTCCTAAAAACGTTTTCGGGGGAAAAGTCGGCTAACAAAAAAGTGTGCTACGTGGCGTCGACAGCGACGCTGCTAGGGCGCTGCCTTTAACCTTTGTTTCCCGTTCCTCCTCGCTTCCCAGGAACTCAACTCCGAAAAAAAAGGAAGCCAGGGGCAACCTTTCGCTCGTGTTCGGGTGGCTTCGTTGGCTTTATTCGTCTCTCTTTTTTTTTTCAGCCCCCAAACCATTGGGCTCCCAACCCCCGAAAATGGGGAAGCGCCAGCCCCCCATTACCTTCGCATAATTTTTCTTTCCTGCTGCCTTCTTATTGGAATTTCCATGTGCACATATGTACATACATATGTATGTACATATATGTACATATCGTATATATTTTATTTTCGTATTATTCGTTTTTCGGGGGAGGTTGAGTGACCCGGTAAATTGGGGAATTGAATTCCCATTCGTGACCAGCGTCTGTACACCAGCCCGCCCCTTGCCTGCCTCTCTAACCAATCCTCTGCTCCTTCCAGGAGGCTTCTCCACTGAGCGGCCACCAGCAGCAACAGCAGCAGCAGCAGCAGCAACGCTCCTCCGTCTCCATGGCCTCGCCCAGCGGTCAATCGCCATTCGCCAGCGTCAGCTCCACCAGCGGCACAGCTAACGCGGTGAACAGTGGCGGGAACAGCGGCAACGGCGGCTCAGGCACAGCCAACGATCTGGTGGGCCACTCGATCAGTAACCTGGCCCCCAGCTCCGGTGGCAGCAACTCGAATCCCCCGATGGACAGCGGAGGAGCACCGCCCAATGCCAACCTGAACAATTACTACGAGAGCTTGCGCAACAATGTGATCACGCTGCTGGAGCATGTTCGTCTGCCGCCGCCGCCTCCACCGCTGCCCTCGTCGGACGGCGTGTGTGGCGGTCAGCTGGGAGGCGGTGGCGGAGGAGGAGGAGGATCCTTGGTGGGCAGCACAGAGCATGCCACGGCCTATTCCACTTTGCTACCGCCGCCGCCACCGCCACCAGGATCAAGTGGAGGGGCTGGCAATGGCGGTATGTACGGTCACCAAGGCGCAGGAACGGGCGGGGGAGGAGGCAATGGCCTGGGTGGATCGTCATCAGTGGTCCCGCCACCCGTGCCCCCGCCGCCGCCGCATCATCATCACCACCATCATCATCCGTACACCGTTCACCATCCCGTGAGCTATGCACATCCGCACTCGCATCCGCATCCGCACGAGCATTTCGACTCGTACATCTCCAAGCTGCAGTCGCTGTGCGTGCCGCCGGATGTGTACGCTCTGCCCGAGGATGCGGAGCGGCCAGTGTACAACTCGGTGAAGCCCAGCATGCACCAGGACTACGGCAAGCTGATGCCGACGCCCATCTAACAAGCATAAGCTCCAGGATGAACTCCCAAATAGCTCCAAGTAATTAAGAGTCGGCGAATCAAAAGAGCACAACCAGTCCCAGTACTGGTGGTGTGACCCGTGACCCCAAACAGAGCCACAACCCGTCCAGGGCTCGACGACGCGTGTAAATACTGATATAGGGAAGCAGGAGGGAGTTCCTCCTTCCTGTACGTACGAGTTTAGCTGGGTTATAGACAGATAGCTATAGAGAGACTATACGAATTAGCACTGGCCAGTCCCTTGTAGCCAGGAGATCTGCCTAGTAAGTAGCCATATATATATATATATATATAAATATATATATGTATATATATAGTTGGTCTTAGTGTTAGAACTGTTCCACACACACACACAAACACATCCTAGATCCTAGACGCTTTCGTCGTGTATAAAAATGAGGGAAAATCGAAATCGGATTATAAATTGCAAACACTTTTTTTTGTCTGTATCAAATACTAAACTAGAAGTTATTAAATATAAATATAAATATATATAGAAATAGAAGTGGCAACTAAATACATGTTTAAATGTAGGGCATTTGTTTGGTGTTAATGTCTGGTCAATTTTTTGCATACGACGAGGAACAAAGGGTGTTCCGAACTACTCTCCCCCCAGGGAAAGCCCCTCTCCAAGGACCTCTCCTAAGACCCCGCAGGCTAAGCTTAGTTTAGTGGCAAAGTCGAACACCAAAAATGTGGAATAAAAATATATAATATAATATAATAAACGGCAAATATAATCAGTACTAATGTTAGTGGATCGTAAATTTTTTTTGTTTTTTTTTTCGGTGTCGAAATATATAGAAATATCAACCGAATATCGAGAGATATGTAATCGGCATAACGACGACGCATACAGGACATATAGGTATATATCATAGCGTGCGGTGTATATGTTTGTATGCTTCTCTCTCTGTAGGAACGTAAGTTTTAATGTTATATATACCCAATAACGAGATCGGGACAGGAGGCGGCATTAACCAAGGACCCTCCCACGGAAATGCAATCGAAGAATAGATTAAAATTCAGTGAAATACACTAAAACCAAAAGGAAAATATGAATAATGATAAAGTAATTGTGTAAGCTTAAGTAAACGAAAAAGTAGTTGAACCACAACAAAGTCACGTGTTTTTTTTTTTTGTATCGTCATACGTCTAATCTTAAACTTAATTATAACTTAATAAAAAGCAGAGGAAAATGATGACGGGAATGCCCACTGAGGGAGAGCAAGAGCCCCCGTAAAGGATAATTTAGACGAATTTTAACAAAAAATATAAACCAAACTAAATCGAAAAAAGTTGAACAAACTGAAAACTG
>JAEIIG010033222.1:0-22592 GCA_018904695.1 Drosophila parvula | reverse complement strand
CCAGGTATTTAATATACAAACAGATAAACAGAAAGATTTAGATAGTCAGGGAAATATTATTATTAAAAGAAACCCCAAAAACCTTTACAACAAACTTTTTAAGCAGGCTTTTATCTTATGAACCAACTATCATTTTAGTAACAAGTTTATTATACATTATTATTTATATATAGTTAGTTAGCTTACTTCCCACACACTTAACTATCCAAATTTATGAAACAATTTATGAAACTAGAAAAGGAATGAATAATTTACAATATCCCCTTTCAAATATAGTTAAAGAACTTATAGTTTTTGTTAAGCTTTATGTTTATGAACTCCCCTGTTAGCAGAACTCTCCCTATACCCTAACCTTAATATTAATGATTTAATGTAGTGAATTCTTGAACTAATTTTATATAAACTCTAAAACTCTTTTATTTCTACAACTGGTTATGGTCAATATTCTAATTTTTACTTTCGAAACTTTTTCTTATTCGTTTTTTAAACCACACACACACACACTCTACACACACGAACATGCCCATGATTGTTGTCTACCTGAAATCGAAAAATAAATAAATTAATTAATAAAAAATTACTAACAGTTCCCCGATTCCCCCACCGAAATGTTATTCCCTCCCTATATCGCTCAACCGTGCAAGTTCGCCTGCTGCCGCCCCTTGGCCTCAACCTCTGTGCCCCGCTACTCCCAGAACCTGAATCTCAATTTCAATCTGAATCCGAATCAGAGTCATAGAATTCGAGGTCACACACCTCCGCCGCCACGGCCACCGCCGGTGGGTTATGCCCACAGCCAGAGTCTGGCGGAGAAGCCACGGAATCGGAGCTCCTACACCATGGTGCCGATCATAAAGCCTGCATCCTCGATGCCCAATGGCCTGGCACCGCCAGCCGATCCCGCTCCGCTGGACGCTGGCATTTTGGATGATAATATCCTTGCCATGGAGGGCTATCACAGCTCCCAGCCGAATCTCATGAGCCAGAGCTACAGCTCCAGCCAGACACCGCTGCACTCCAGCTCGAACCTGAACGGGGGCAGTACGAGTGCAGTGAATCAAGTGAATCACTCGAATGCATCCAGGGGCTTTCAGCCCGGACCCACTCCGGTCAGCCGCTATGGCCTGCGTCCCAATGCGCCCGTGGAGCGACGGACGACGCCCTACTACTACCACGAGCTGCTGCTGCAGAAGAACCTCTTCGACTCCAGCCTAAATCTGTTGCCGCCGGATCAGGCCAAGAGCAAGAACAGCAATCTGCAGCTGGAGCTGGAGCAGCAGCAGCAGCAGCAGCAGCAGCATCTGACAGATGCCAGTGCCCTGAAGAGGGCGCCGATGGCCAAGCCACAGCAGCGTTTGATCGGCAGTGGTCCGGGTGGCCTGGTCGGCCGCAGTGGCTACTCCTCCTCGGGATCCCTGAGCAATCTCCTGGGCAATGGCAACGGGAGCAGCGATGGCACCTTGGTGGACGAGGGCAACTTTACGCTGGCCTTCAATAATCTTACCAGTCAGATAGCCAGTTTGAATAATAATAATAATAATAATATTAATAATAACTGTAGTACAAGCAGCCACAACAACAACAGCAGCAACAATAACAACAGCCATCACAATAATATTAATAATAATAATAGTAGCAACAATAATGCTGATTCCAACAACAATGTTGGCCAAAGTAACGAATGCATTGCATGAGAATCGGTGTTAATTTAGTTGAAAAGAAAGTCCCCAGAATGATCCTCCGATCATTTCCCTTGGCGGCACAACTGACTTTTCAGCTGAATCTCTCAATCTCTATCTCTATCTATCCCTCCGTATCTCTGTAATTATCGCATGTAGTTGTTTACAAAATTAATTAAATTATTCATAAGCCCAAACCAAGACCCTCTCATCATGTAGCATGATCAAGAACAATAATAATATTGCTATACGTTATCTGTATGTACATATAAATGTGTGTAAAGCTAAAAGCATGTAGAGAGCTCATGAATCTCATGAATAAATAACCCCAGGGAGCCCAAGAAATTGTCATTCCACACACAGGTTAAAACAGAGATCTTAAATCTTCAAATTAATTGCTGCATTTAAATTAGACAAGTGCAATGACAACTTCCGTAACTCCAAACCCAAATCACTATTGACAAAATCCCGGAATATTAATTGACATATTTAGGCTTAAGTCTCAACAATTTATGCAAAAATCTCCATACAAATTTTTGCCCAAATATTTTATATAAAGTTGCTAACTAAATGTTTTTCGTTTCATTTGTTTCTTTTATTTACATACCAAAAAAAAACAAAACAAAACCAAAACTATACATCATCATGGTCATTTCCCGCTTAATCACCCCGTAAAACTCGATGCATATATATTAAAAACACACCGCCAAAAATAATCAAAATGTCCTCGTCCAAAACTAAAAACCAAAAAAAATATCCAAAATATGCCAAATATATATCTTGTGTTCGTCCATACATTTACGTATCCCAAATGCTTCGCAATCGAACGTCGTTCAATCAATCGTATCGAATCGAATCGAATCAATCATAAATTTTAATGTTTCATCAACGTTTCTTGTTGCTGTTCTTGCGTTTTATTTATTATCAAAACAATAATGTTGGTTGCTCTCAACGCGCTAAATTTGAAAACCAAAAACAAAAAAACAAAACTACGAAAACTTCCGCTAAAATTTAAATTAACTCTTGCCAAACAAAAAATTTGCGCCTAACGAACCCGACTCCGCAAAACAAAAATCCCAAAAACCCCAGCCCGTAGAATCCCTGTCCGACGATTTCCTATTCCCCATGACCACCTCCCGACTCTCGTATGCATCAAGTCCCGAATCCGATTTGGAACTGAGTCCGGGCCCATCCGCATCATTGTCGCTTGGCAATTTGCCGCAGTTGGTTAAAGCGAGCTCAGATCCATCGATTGCCACTAATCAGGATAACTTGGATAGGGATAGAGACATAATTGGTGAAGGACTACCACCTCCATATACGGTAAGAGGTCGACAAAAAAAAATACCAACAATAAACCAAAACAAAACAAACTCAGTCTAAGAAATAAACTTCACTAAAAACCAAAAACTTCAGAGGTTTCCAAGCGCCCAACTCCTTTTCGTTAGAAAAACAAAATGGTCAACGAAAATTGCTAACATAATATTTAAAAATAATGAAGCTTTTCCATCAGAAATAAAAACATAAACTTAAAGCATACAAATTATTTTTTGCTTGCTACGAAGATTTTATCGTTTTAACCTTTAAATTCATCAAAAAATGTGCTTTTAAGTATGCAATGAATTATTTTAAGGTCGAAATTATAAAAGACTTTGTGAAGCATACTTTTGCTTGATATTTAAAGTGATATCAAATCTATAGCGATATCTGTCAAATTGTAATCAACTCTCAAGCATCGCTTCTTGGGAAAATCTGTTTTAATTCGGAGTTAACTTGAAGTAATTTATATTCCTATACAAAATTAAATTATAAAAAGTCTTAAAAGAAATGAAAAGCTTCTTTAAGGTTCCTAAAAACATTGCTTGCGTTTAAGGAAAATGCAAATTTGGTTGACCATTTGAATCAGTTTGTGCTAATCTATTTCGCCACCCACTCACCCACCCTTGCAATGCACCTGCTGCAGGTACCCTACGACCATGGTGTCCCCGCGAATCCCAATCGCCGCCAGACCATGGACTCCAGCAAGTACAGCATCTACGGCACCAGCGTGCCACCGCAGCAGCAGCAACAGCAGCAGCCATCCGGCGGATCAGATCCCACTGTAGTCCGACCGCAATCCCTGTACGGGATTAATGCTCCGGATCTGCCGCCGCGCATCGACCGACAGTCCAAGCCGGGCGATCTACCCCTGAACACCTCAGGATCCTCGTCGCGAAACGGAACCCTGGGCCGCAGTGCACAGGAGCGTCTCTTTGGCAAGGCCGTGATTCAGGATGATGGCCAGGCGGAGTACATAACCCGAAATGCTTTGGTTGGAGCCGGCGGTGTCGAGACCATGGATCGGCAACAGCAACAACAGCAGCAGCAGCAGCAAACCCACGCATCCTTGGAGCGCCAGGCACGGCTGAATGCCCAGCTGAAGGCCAACGGCGGCGGCGGAGGAGGTGCTTCCACCTACGACAGCGTGTCCAGCTACGATTCGTACAACAACAGCCAGATGGCCATGCAGAATCTGGGCCGACTCGGTCCCAATGCGCCCGACGATCTCAAATCAGTGCCAAATCCAAGGTGGGTTTTGTTTGTTTAATTATTCTATATATCTGGCATTATCTATAATGAATCTGGATATATATTTTAGTGGTCGGCCCTTGCCGCCGGTGGGCCAAGGTCATGACTATGGCCGAACGCCGCACGATCATCGCAGTTTCGGCGGTCCCAACGATCTGAACCGCCAGAGCAGTCCCGGACGACCGCATTATCACGAAATGAATGCGTCCCGTAATATCGGTAAGTTTGATATAAATACCCAATAAATCTAAAACTAAAACTAAGATTAATTTAATTATAATTAACTATGTTAAACTCTATTCCAGATCCACGCAATGGCACGCCGCAGCGTCCCTCGAATTTGGGCCTGGAAAGTAGCCCGCGCAAGCCTTTGGTGGAAACAAAAACGGATTACGGCAAATACAGGTATGAAGGCAATATAGCAAACCCATTCTTATAAAGATCCCACCAGAAATAATTGTATATATAAGGCGATAACTCGGTTAAATATATAAAGACAAACCATTTGTTTTCTCTTTCTCCTGCGACGTCGTTCGTTTTGTCAACTCACTTGCATGCATTTTGTCGACTGTGTTTGTCGTAAATATTCTCTTGTATCTTTTCGTATATACTATTTAATATATACTTTATATATGTCGCTGAACCATTAGACGCTATCATCTCCATGCGCCCCATTTGCAGCACTTGCATTTGCAACACTCCCTGTCGCCCACGTCCTCGTTGTCGCTCTCACCATCGCCTTCGTCCTTGCCCGTTTCCCTGTCCATGCCTCTGCCTCTGCCACTGCCACTGCCCCTGTCCTGTGGCCTCCAATTGAGCCACCAGCAGCATCTGCGCCTCACCACAGGCGGCTATGATCGTCGTCCGATCGCTGCACCACGTCTGCATGCCCTGAAGGCACCAGTGCCACCGCCAGCCTTCATGTCCGGCATCTCCGCGTACGATACGCTGGTTTAAGCCAAGAATTACGAACGATACGAATGACATTTCATAATTGAAACTACATCGATTTTTTTATAAACGAAAATGCACTTTAAAACATTCCTCAATTTATGTAATCCCTACTAAGATTTTGTATTGATAATATGCTCTTTAGTTTCTAATTAAATCGAATTCCTTGCCTTGTGTGTATATAGAAGCCCGACCTTGAGTGCAATAAACGATAATTATATTCACGACCCCACCCTGAGTTTTGGATAATGTCTAAGCACTTGATTTTCGGGGATTAATATCGAGAAATTGGTATTATCATTATGACAAGTTTATAACTAAATTGTTTATATTAAAAAGTAGAGCATAGAGGCTATATTTCAATTATTTTTAATTTATTTTTCGTAATTTTTCAATATTAGTCCCCGTAAATAAGTATTTATCATATTGTTGTCACACATGTCCTTATAATTACATGAACTTTTTCTCTTTCCGGCTTATGTTTTGTGCTCGCCATCAACCATCATCATCTGTTTTTGTACGATCACACCCCGATACCCACCACCCACACTGCAAATATATATATATATATATATCACCCGATCCACGATCCCGCAAACCCCATGAACCAACAGTCGCAACAACTCCGTGTCGCAAGCGGACTACAGCAAGCTCCCGAAAACGGCGCCGCATGGTGTGGTTCCGCCACCGAATGTGACCAATGGCCAGGGCCAGATGAATGGCAGCGGGACGCCCAGCAGCAATGGCAGCGGTCCCTTCAAGCCGGTACCGCCGCCGAAACCTAAGAACTACAGGCCGCCGGTTCAGAGTGGTGGCAGCAGTGGCAGCGGAGGCACTACTCCCTGGGAGAATGGGGTAAGTTTATCGGTCAATTATAAATCAGAGCTGCTCAGACGGAGTAAGTAAGAGCTCCAAGGCAGCTTCGGCATACATCCTGCAAAACCGAATGACTCGGGGTGTGCGAAGCCGCTTTTAGTTGTTTTTGAAAACTAAGCTAATCTCTTAACTATCCTTTCAGGACTCTGGTTCGCCACGCTCCCCCAATGGCTTCTACTATCCGCCAACGCCCTCCCATCACCACTATGGCCAGCAGGCTACTCCCGGATCACCCAGCAACGGGCACATGCAGCAAACGCCCCAGCAGCAGCAGCAGCCCACCTACGGCTCCAACGGTAACTATGGACAGGCACCGCCTCCACAGCCGTATCCGCCAGCAAATGGCTACAACGGCAACAGTCACCACTACAATGGAGGCAGTGGAACGGGACCCTATATAGCACCGCATCGCGGCATGCCACCGCCAATAGGTGGGTAATCCTTACACTTAATACTAATTTTTTAAGTGCAATCTTAATTTAAGATATATAATAATAATTATATTTATAATAAAAGGAAACCTACCGCCTCACACGCCCGAACGCCATGCCTTGGATCTGGCCGGGAGTCGGGAGCAGCGGGGCTCGGCCTTCGAGCTCTATCGTAAACCGCAAATCGGAGCTGCCGCTGGGCACCATCACAACATGAGGTAAGTCCACGCCAGATACTTGTAGTCCCCCTGCCATTATCCCAACCCCTGATAGATCCATTGACCCGCCAAGAGGAGATCTTTCTCCCAAATAAACAAAAAATAAAATAATAATAATAAGAAAACACACAAAAAAAACATACAGAATTCTTCTTGATCCCCTCCTCTCTCAATTTTCAACATTTGTGTTAACGAAAAATGTTTTATATTCTTGTTAAATGCCATTTTTATAACTTACAACAAAATCGGCCAACCATTCAGTCAATCAATCAGTCAGCCAAACAATCAGTCAATCAATCAATCATTATGCCAATATCTATTCATACTTTCATACGGTTGCTGGTCATTACAAATTATTCGATGCAAAATCTTCACGAAAAAACGCACAACAACGAAAACCAATCGCATATATTACATAAATTAAATAATTATTATTGTATTTTGCAATAACCAAAATTATTAACCAACCAATAAAGCTTAACAAAAAATTGACAAAAACAATTGTACAAAGTTGAGCGCTTCACGCACATAAAAAAGGAACAAAATCAATGACGAAAATAAAACATTTTTCGGGTTAACTTCTTACTTGCTATTTAATTATAAAGTACAGATATATTTTCACTACTCTTGAACTCAAACTCGTACTACTTACTTATACGTTTTATGATCCGGCTTTTGGCTGATCGTTTTACCTTTAACTTAACTCTCAATACACTTCTCGGGTATTTGAAAGTTCAACTTGAATCTAACTACGGTTTTGGGTAAATTCAACAAACAACAAACAATAAATAATAATGACTAACCACAAAATACTTAATGGTAATTGGTACTTACTCTTCTCTACAGTTTTGGTTAATTTGCAAAGTATCTCATACGGAGAAACCTATATAGTTATTTGAAATATGCGCTTGTGTGTCTTTAGCGAATGTTTTGCAGGAATAAATTGCGTTTTTGAGACAAGGTTATACTTATATTAAATATTCCAAGTTTAAGGTTCATAGGGGAGAAATTTGTCTTTATAGATCTTTTATGAACTCCCCATCTTGATCTTTAAACGAATTCGTGATAGTCAACAAATTCAGAATCCAATCCTCAAGTAAATCAACTCCTTGGAGTTCAGATCCCTGAAATAGCAGATTACAGATTGAGACCCCTTGCTAACCCACGTACACCAATTCCGAATCACATAACAACCCTTTAGCGAGATGGAGCCGTACGATGAGCGTTATGACGAATACTACGCCATGCCACCGCCCTCAAATCATCCTGTCCAAGGACACCCCATGCATCGATCCCGTTCGGCTCCCCGTTATCCCCACGAGCGTCCGCCTGCCGCCCAAGATCCCAACTATTATGGGCACTATGGCACAGCCAGGGGTCACAGCCAGCCCCGGCAGCAGTATGCCGCACAGGAATACCATCAGTATTACGATGAACATGGCATGGAGGTGGCGCCACCGCCACTGCCGCCGCACAAGAAGAAGAAGTCGGTGCTGAAGAGCCCGCTGGCCGCCCTCAAGAATGCGCTAATGAAGAGCACTCGGCCCCTGAGGCGAATGAACAGCATGGTGGAGCCGGAGCGAAAGCCCAAGGGACTACGGCGCCAGCAATCGATGCTGGAACGTGGTGTCCAGAGGCCCTATTACCCGGACGAATATCCCACCTATCCGGCTGGGTTTGAGGAGCGCCAGCATGGCATGATGCCGCCACATCCGCAGGATGTCTACTACCAGCGAGGCGGCGGAGGTGGTCACTATCCGCCGCACCAGCAACATCAGCAGCAGCAGGAGATGATGAATAGCACCTACCAGAACCTGGAGGGTGAGGATATCTACGGCAATATAGGCAATACGGTGCCGCGAATGCCGCATCCCCAGGACAATGGATACGGGTACGACCAGTACGATCTTTATGCGAACCGAGCTTGCATTGATCTCGAACGCCGGCAGGCGGAGGCAGCTGCCGCGGCTGCTGGTGGTGGCCGGAATGGAAGGAGGATTGTGCGCCGCCACAGCACCACCACGGCGGATCGGGGGGGAAATCAGGGAGGCCCGCCTAGGAGACCCATGGTCAGTCCTGGCTATGAGCATGATCCCCAGGATATCTACCAGACGCGCAACGGGGCCTACATGCTGCCCGATCAGAGGAGAGCGCCCAATTCGGAGGTGATGACCCGCCGGCGATTCTATCCGGGAGCTGCCAACGAGCAGACGGAAGAGGAACCGCTGTACCAATCGCGGCGCGAGATGCAGCGGGAGATGCAGAGAAACCACCTGTACCAGTCGAAGCGGGAAATGCAGGAGAGGATCAGTCAGGGCAAGCGCGACATGGAGAGGGAGTTCAGTCCGCAGAGCAGCAGCAGCCAGTCGGAGGCCTCCAATCCGGAGGCAATTTACCAGAGCCGACGGGAGGCCAAGGAAGGTGCTCTGAAGACGAGGGCCCAGCTAAGGGATCAGATATACCAGACGAGGCGGGAGGCTCTGGACAGCATGGCGGAGCCGATATATGTGTCCAAACGGGACATGGGCAGGCCGGCGCCCATCTACGAGTCGCGCGAGGAGAGTATCCTTCAGTCACGCGAGAACGAGACCGATGAGAAGAAGGAGAAAGAGGGCAAGACCGAGCAGGTTCAGGTGGAGATCAATGCTCAGCCGGAGGAGCAGGGCGAGGACTCAACACTCAGTCGCTCGGATCTGCAGAAGTCCTCGGATACGGTCATTGAGAATCCAGCGAGGGCTCCCCTAGTTCAGGACGAGTTGGAAGATGAAGATCTGGAGGACCAAGCTGAAACCTCAACAGAGCAAACGGAGCAGGCCACGGCAATTGAAAATAATCAGCACAACGAGGGCATGCTCCAGTCCAGTGAGACGCAGAATGTGTCTAATGACGATGTCTTTGAAGCAGAAGATCAGGTCTCTCCACTGGCGCCACCCCCAGCTCCTGTTCAGCAACCCCCAACCCCTCGATCCGGCAGAGCACCCTTCCATATCTCGAATATCCTGAAGCGAACGGCTCCGCCTCCAAGCTCCCCCATCGGCGACAGTTGCACCTCCATCGAAACGCAGTACACATCGCAGGCCAGCTTGCCCGTGGGTCCTCCCAATGCCACCAGCACACCGTTTAGCAGCAGCATGTCCCTGCCCATCGCCGGGCCTGTGAATCAGAACGCTCCTCCGGCCAATGGCCCCTTTCCCGCGTTACCACGTGAGCCCAGCACTTCGCGGGGAGTTTTCGATTCCAACGGCGGCACGCTGTCGGACAAGATGTGGAACGTTTCCCTGCAAATCCCGCCCGGCGCCATTCCGGCCGGAGTGCGGCAGGAGATCTACTTCACCGTCAGCGATCCGCGAATGGGACAGGCGGTCGGGGGCCCCCCGCTCGACATGGAAAATGGTTGGTCTAACTAAAAAACAACACACACTCTACTCCGTACTGTATCCATCCACCCAAAAAAAAAAAAAGAAAACACACAGCCACTACCACAAGCCTCTTGCAAGAAACTAAAGCAACCCGCACACGTGTCTTCCGTACCTGATTTTGTTTTTTGATTTGGATTGCAGCGTTATGTTGTTTAATGTTAATTTGTATGCGTATTATCTTTACTAAGTGGTGGATGGTTATTTGACTTAGTTTGTGTCATTAATACCGAGTAGTCTTTGGTTTTTTCACTAACCTGTATGTGTTTGCTTCCTGCATGTAACTCCATATTCATTAAATTAAATTTGTATTAATATTTCTCGTCTTTTATACTTTAATTTCGTGTATTTAACTTTCTGTATTCTGTATTATTTTACAAAGAAGTCAACTACTTTTTATCTTTTAGGAATATTTCCTGATTTATTTGTAGTAAATTCAACAAGTTCTTTATTTATGTATTTACAATGAAACTCTCTTACTTTTCTGTTCTATTTATCTATTTTCTAAAACTTCCCTAAACACCAATCAAACTTTAACATGAATGCCACAGAAATCGCTACGCATTTGAAAAAGTATCTAGAAGTATGCTTTAAGATAGTCACTGACCTTTTGTAAGTTGCGACATTCAAGGAAATCCAAATCTACAGCGATTTCTATGGCATCCCTGTATATATTTTATATGATTTCTATGTCTCCCCACTTACACTTCCTGTATAACTTTATTCAATTTATACACTATTAAACACAAATTAAAGTGCATTTAAAGTTCAAATATTTCACACAACTCAAAGAAACAACATGAATCTCATAATTAATCATTATTTACCATTTGCAATCGCAGGTGAGACAATGCTATCACCGCTGGTGATGTGCGGGCCGCAGGGCCTTGAGTTCCTGGTACCGGTTACACTCAACATACCACACTGCGCCGGACGGACTGCATCGCTGGGACTGGCCCTCAAGGCGACCGACAGCGAGAAGAACCTGCACACCGAGTGGGACAACATTGATCTGCCCAGCAACGCGGCCGCCCACACGGTCTCCGTGAAGGTGGACCACTTCTAATCAGCAGCACAGCAGCACCGCTCAACCATAAACTTAAACTCGAACGACAAAACGCAATTGTAAATAGATCCATAATATTATTTTAAGGCCGCATTTCCAGGGCGAGCGAACCGAACTCAGCAAAGAGATAGAGAAACTAGGCATTGCTTATAATGTAATAATTAATAATTAATTTAATCCAATATTGTCTGTTGATTGTGCCTTTGAGTGATCGTTTGGCTCTGCCTTTGAACTACATATTATATATTATTGACCTAGAAACCTATCAATCGAATGCAAAGGATATTTGTAAAAAGCGAGACTAGGATATAAGTTTCTTTAAAAATCATTCTGTATATTTTAATGCAACCAATTACTGTACTCTATTTGATAAATTTTATATAATTTTAACACATTTTAAATGATTTATTTGACATTTACTTAGCTGTTCGTATATTGTTTCGGCCAATGATCCATTACAATTGCATTCAAATTGTTAGTTGCATGCAAATATTGCATGCAAAAGTTATACATATACCATAAATCTATATCTATATAAATCGTAGCGATATCTTTAGGATCTATACAAGCGCCTGTATAACCAGAAAAAAACCTAATGTACTATTTATACGCATTTTTGTATTAAAGAAATATACACACGTGGAAAGCTTGGGATTAAATAAAAGAGCAACATTAATAAATTTGAAGTATAATTTATTTTGAGGCTTGTCTCATATTTCTTTGCAAAGGGATTCCCAGAGATATAACTAGTCTTTTAATGATTGCATAGTCGAGAACTTACCAAAAGGTAAGTTAAACTACAGAAACAGCTTTAACAAGTAAGAAAACTACAGTTGAGTGTGCTCAGCTGCGAGCATTGTGGTTGGAATTGAAAGGCACATTTACATGGCTAAATAACTTTATCTTTCGGCAACAGGCAAATGAGAACATAAAAGACTCGTTTGACCATGAAAAGGTCTGAGTTTCTGTAACATATACAGATCTTTAAACACCTGAAATATAATAAACCCGTATTCCCGTAGTCTCTTTTTTACCTGCTTTTTCGGCGTAATTAAGATCATCCTGAATTTCATTTCTAATCAGTCCATCCTTCCATATTTCAATTACCTTCTTTTTATTTTTATAGAAAATTGCGAACTGGCAAGTAATAAAGAAAGGGTTTCTGCTTGTTTTATATACACGATATTTATTTGTTGTATACGTATGTAAAAAACTTGCACAGAATATATATGTTTATGTATATGTTTCAAGTGCATTGCTTCACAACGAAAGCTAACAAAAACTCGCAAAGCACTTTAAATCTTACAGATTACATCGAGTTTACGCTTCTAGAGATTTGATTAATTAAAATAGAATTATATAACTAAACAAAGGAAACATTTAAACAGTCTGATGTCCGTCTGTCGAAGTCAATTCCCTACGTGGCCGGCGTGGCTGTCGGAGTAGTCACAGCCGCGGCTGCTGGTGCCGGTGAGGGTGCTCCCATCGAGCCGGAGGTAATCGAGGCGGTGAGAAGCACTTCCTGGTCTGGTATAACCGATACGGCCTCCTTCACATATCCGTAGATGTGCTTACGGGTATCGTTGACTACATCGCGCACCATAAGCTTAAAAAAGTTGGTGTGCAGCGGCGTCTCCGCATAACGCTCGTACTGGTCCAGTGAATCCTGCAGCTTGAGTGTCAAATCATAGTTCTTGCGCACCACATCGAGTATTTGATCCTCCGTGGGTGTGGATAGGCCCTGCTCGGCCAGCCACTCCTTAATCTTGTTCTGGAAATGCTTAACGATGGCCAGGATATTCACTAAGGCATTTAGCAGCTTTATCACATCGTCCTTGTACTCGCACTCGGGCATCGTTGTATAGCGAAGAACTATGATGCAACAAGAAAGATTAAAGTTTTATAAGATAGAAAAGCCATAGACTCCTTACCCATTGCATGTATTTCCGTGAAAACCTTCTCCTCGCGGTTCAACTCGTAGTAGAGCTCATCGTAGCTATTCGTGGTGGCCAGGAACGTGTCGCCGTACGTGATAAACAGGTTAAATATATTCACTACTTGCAGCGACAGATGAAAGATGTTGCACTTCTTCACCAGGGTCTGCTCCTGATTGACCAAGAAACGCAGCAGCCCAATTAGCGCTGACCAGAGCTCCTTCCATGGATAATTCAGGCGAACGCGACAGCGCTTCTGGTAGCACAGAATCCGGTGGATTACACCGATGCACAGCAGATACAGCTCCATGGGGAACTTCTTCATCAAATGGGAGACAATAAACTCCACCAGGAGGTCCAGCAGAGTGGCAGCCAAGGGCTGCGACTTGCCCACTCGATCCACATTCAACTTGCGATGTCGCATCTGCGCTCGGTGCAACATCACCTTAAACGTGAGGTTGCTGTCGTGCATCATTGAGTTCGCATACTGATCCTCCGAAATGCAGGTAAGGATGAGGAAGCACAGCTTCAGGTTGGCAATGCTCGACTCGTTCTTATTGTCCTGCATCACAATGGAGCAGTATTGAAAAACGGCCACCAGCAGGTTCGTCGGATACTGCGTGATATCGATTATGGGGGCATTGGATAGATCCGGAACGGGTTGCGCCAGGCTCAAGGTGTTGCTGGGCGATGGCGGTGCACTGGACTCGGCCTGTGTGTGGGCCAGAGTTGTGATAAAGTTCCTATTCAAATGCACAGCCTCGTATAGAGCCAAGAGGAGTCCATTGTTGGCCTTGATCTGCTGCACCCGTTCGCATCCCTCGTCCGATACGAACATATTTCCCACAATATTCGAGAGGGAGGAAAACCAGGAGGAGGACTGCACATTGTTCAGGCTCTGGATGTACTGGCGACAGAAGTCGATAAGAGACTGCGATATCATTTGTCCGTAGCTGGAATTACGATAAAGTTTTGGTTATTAACGCAATAAGATATGAGGGTGGAACGTATCGAGTTGTTTACAATAGTGACGTCAGACTCTACATACCCATTCAGGGCCAACTCGTCCGCTAGTATGGAGAGCTGCACCACGTACGGATTGGTGGCTTCGTGCTTGCGATAGTTCACCAAGATGGTCAGCAGGATGACAATGTCGTGGCCATGCTGGGTGCGGAACGTGGGATCGCTGAGCAGCCGTACGAAGGCATCGAACATGCTGTGCATCATCAGGTGCTCGAAGAGGGAGTTCTGATTGACATTGTCCGTGCCCGTGACCAGGACTTGCAGCAGTTTCAAGCACATAAAACGGGCATTCTCCGGCACGTCACCCAGTAAAATGCGATTGCAGTACTGCATCAGTAGCTTTAGCCACTCGTCCATCTTTTCATGGCTAAAGATTTCGTTGAGGATATTGATCGAGGGATCCGAGTTGGATTTCTTGAAGATCCCATAGAAAAGAGAGCACAGGGTCTGCAGGCTGTTGCACAGGCGCTTGGGATGATCTTCTGGGGGAAATTAGGGAATATAGGTGGATTGTGGTAAATATATTGACGTCAGCTGATCTACCCGTATCCAGCATTTCGATGCATCTCTGGAAGAGTGTGTTCAGGTTGGGCTTTACCACCTGCAGCTGTTCGTTGTTCAGTTTTCCTATTTCGTGTTCCAGCGCCTCGAAATTCGGCTGCAGCAGAAAGAACTCGTTCCAGAACTCCGGGCTCTCGCTGCTGGGATCCTCGCCGCGGCACAGCAGCTCGTATATGTAGACCACCTGACGTAAAAATCGAATTAGCAATTAACGATGCACAATCACGGTGGGTGGAGCCTCTGTCACAAACCTTCTCCTTGGGTCGCTTGGTGGAGCCGCTGCCGCTTCGTTTTCGTGAGGTCATGGTTGGGATGTGGACAATATTGATTTCCGAAATATATTTCAAAAACGCATAGTCTGCTTAAAGTAAAACTAGGAAGTTGGCAACATAAATTGGATAATTTAAATACAAGACAGCAATAAGAAGATAGCAGTGTGTCCACCAGATTTTCCGTTCATATTGTCAAAACTCTCTAAAATTCGCCAGAAAAAGAAGAGGAATTCTGTCTACGCGGCAACTAGTCACACTAAAATAGCTAAATAAAACTCGAGACCGTTGGAGTTGCCATACTATTTGAAAAAAACTGCCAGTTTTATACGTTTCCCTGCGCCACACGACGTTTTTCACTGATCACACCCCATAATTCGGTTGCGCAACTCTCTGGCGTATGTTCTGCACTGTAGTTTTACCCGGAAAAATCGACGGATACCCTCGAGACGAAAATATAGTCTCAAGACCCTCGATACATTGGCGTTGCCATACTTTTTATGGAAAGTTTTCGTTTTCCCTGTTTTTTCCCGCTTCTTGAATCAAATTTCAGGGGAAAACCGTTAGGAAATCACAGAAAAGTCTAAAGACCTGTCAATTAACTGTCAAAACCCCCTCGAGACCCGTGCCATGTGTCAGTATGTTCTTTAAAAAGTGTGACCAAATGCGGCTAACCTCGGATCCCTACGGTGGCCGCAGTCCGCTACAATCGATATTCCGATAGCTCGGACGTCACAAACCGACATATTCTCTCATCTTTTGTTTTCATTTCCTTCGAGTTTCACAACAATACTCGTAGTTGCATTGATTAACTTAAATTACAATTACCAGTGAAAATGTCTTTGGTTCGCAACTCATCCCGATTGCTGCGTTCGCAGCTGAAGCGTGTGCAGAGCGTGCCATTGGCCCTATACCATGAGAATGTAAGTTTCTCGCCCCATTTCCAATTGCCGCGCGGAAGGTTCTTTCGTAATATCTAGAAGCCATATACTATAGTCAAGGCCCCACTTTGTTGTCGTTTTCATAGACAGCGTTGCAGGCGGCACGCAAAGCGATAAGGCTGATAAGGAATCTCCCGTGACTAAACGAATTTTGTTGTTATTCTTTTTGTCGCTGTTGACAGGTCGTTGAACACTACGAAAACCCGCGCAACGTGGGATCGCTGGACAAGAAAGACACCACTGTGGGCACTGGACTGGTTGGAGCACCCGCCTGCGGCGATGTGATGAAATTGCAGATCAAAGTGGACGAGAACGGCAAGATTGTAGACGCCAAGTTCAAGACCTTTGGCTGTGGCTCGGCCATCGCCAGCAGCTCTCTGGCCACCGAGTGGGTCAAGGGAAAATCCATCGATGAGGCCGGCAAGCTTAAGAACACGGATATTGCCAAGGAGCTGCGTTTGCCCCCCGTGAAGCTGCACTGCTCGATGCTTGCCGAGGATGCCATCAAGGCTGCTCTGGCAGATTACAAGGTCAAGCAGCAGAAGAAGGCGGCCAACTAAGCGGTGTGTCTGTGTGTGGAAACAGAATCTGTGTATGTAGTGGAGCGACTAATAAAAAACTATAATAACCTACACAATACAATACAATACAAACAATACCATATACTATATAGAACACTTGGCATCAAGTCGTAGTATGCGATTATACGCTAGAGCTCTGTGAGTGGTGAGTCAATTGTCTGTGAACACAATGAGTACTGGGTGAGAGAAACTATATATGAATATAGTCTATATAAAAAGGTAAAGCTTAGCCTCAACATATTTCTTTATTGGCTTTTGCCAAGGTCTCTCTCAACCCATTTCACTTGAGGTTCAAGCCCTTTTAATCAACTGATTATTTATTTGATTGATTTCTATTGCAGATTGACCGCGTGATTGACTGCTGATAAGTGCATTGAGAGTAAATAGGATACGACATTGATTTAAACTGAAACGGATAGCTGGAACTGACCTTGAGTGAATGAATGTCCACGTGTGTGTATTTTAAAGGGGAACTACCTAGTCCCAAGAGCGAAATTAAATTATCTGTTCTGTTATGCAAAATAAACGCTTCCTTCGCTGATAAATAAATAAAACGTTCCCGTTGGAATAAAAAACATGTGAATATTTTATTGCCCTATTTCGACAAATATTTTTAATGTGACATTCAAGCTTATATGGACTGTTTTTTGGTTCTTAAGAGAGACGGACGCTTACTCCGCCGCCGCACTCGCCCTTGGCCTTCTGCTCGAATGCTGCAAATGCAAGTATATTACATATATTAAATACAATATTATAATAATTATATATTAAGCACTACTCACGATCGTCAGCGTGCTGGCAGTTGTAGCTGGCCATTACGCACGGGCTGCCAAAGGTGATGAGTCGCTCCTTGCTGCTGTTCTTGGCTCTGGCACAGACCGGATCGTATACCTCACCGCAGTCCTTCTGGCATGCGTTGACTGCCGGCTTCTTGTTGTCCTTGGCAGGTGATGCCAAGACAAAGGCCAACAGGCACAAGGCTGGAAAACGTTTAAAGAAATTTTACAATTGGTTCTTAAAGTCCAATTTAATGTAAATTTAAAATCCATTAAGTAGTATTTAGGGGCAGTAGGTAATTATGTCAGTGAGATCATTCCAAATTTAATATACTGAATGTCTGTTAATGTTGTGAAAAACAATTAAAAAGCTTTTAGATTTATTAGTAGCTTAACAAATTTGATATGAATTTAATAGAAGAGTAATATATATTAATATATACATAATTACTTTACTTTAATAAGTTTTTTTGTTGGTTTTAGATAATATAAGCAACATATTTTGATCAAATCTGTTGAATTGTTGACAGTTACAAAAGTGCGAACTTTAAATTCCAAATGTAATCTTTTATCCATAAATTAAAGGCTATTTTATGAAAGTGTATTTACCTAGAACGGCAAACAGAGCGAAACGCATTTTGAATACTAAACGAAATTTCCACGAAATCACAAATGGAGTAATAACAGTTTCGTGTATCGCTAAAAACCGGCTTTGAGTCGCGTTAGAACTGAACTGAATTCTCGACTGCGAGATTGATCACCTTTATATACGGGAGAGCTCGAAGCCCGGCTCTGAACAATAGAAAACCAGCACAGATACAAAATTTATATACATATAATATATGTATGTGGATAGGAACCGTATCGCTCACCTCAACCCACACACAATCACGGATAGATGTGTATTAAAAACATCCAAGTAAACATAAAGTGCACTTGTTTATATGGGTATCAGCGGGATGACAATGATGGGTCAACGAGATGATAATGATGATGCTTTAGCAGCAGTACACAGCCTCCGACGGACAGCAATTTGGATAGATAATGGGGTTTGATCAGGCTGGATCTGAGCATGGGCGGACTTGAGTGACACGCGTCGCCGGTTGGAAGCGGTTCTTATTATATTATTTTGTTTATCCACTTTAGGGGGCATCCCGTCCCCAGTTTCATCCTGACAAATCGGCCAACCAAAACTTTGACCCCCATTTCGACCAATTTCAAGCACACTATGAAAGTTTTTATGGTAAATTGGAAATTCTTTTCAACTAATATGTTTCTACTGTTTAATATTTTTTATTTTATGTCTTGTCTGTAATTAAAAAGATGCATTATTAACGTACCTATACAAAATTTCCATATACAATTTTATGGAAAGTTATGAAAACTGTATGTTTTCTTATATTTGCGTTAAGTTTTTAAGAATACTATTTATTTTTGGATGAAATTATATCATAAAGTTTTCTCTGTGCATCAAAGATTGTGTAATAGTGATGCAAGTGCAACCTATGCCAATAACAAAATTGAGAAGGCGTCGACTGCTTAAATTTAATTTGAACGACATCCATTAAAATTAAGATAAAATCCACAAAATGGGGAAAATAACAAACTTTAATTGGCCCAATACAATGTCAACCTTTAATTGAAACGTGACTCTGAAGAGAACGTGATGTATCTGCACATCAAATATGTTTTTACTTTTAGGTAAAATACTTCTTACTTGTTATTAAATAATAACTTGTAGTTTAAAATTTAAATAAATCACTGCAAATAATATTGTTTTAAAGAAGTTCAAGGCCTAATTATCTTAACCGCCAATTAACTTAAGAACATTTTTTAAATTTCGAACATTTTTAACTGTTCTAAACAAAGCCGTTTTCTGTTAAATGATTCCTAAAAATAGTTACTTATTTGGTGTACAAATGTTATAAAGTTGTATAAATATATATCTTAATTATTTTAGATTTATACTTCAAACTCAAAAGTGTCCAGTTCCTATTCTGAAGTAAGAGCCCCCAACGTTTTTTATAAAGTTTAGCATATTCCGAAAAATTGTTATATTTTTGTCCTATATTTAATTGGCATTTATTTTAAATTTTGTTAGATTATTTCATTTAACGGAGAAAATAATTTAAATGTAAAAACTAAACATTTGCCCTCGACGCTAACTTGACGACACACCATTCTGGCTTTTCTGTCATTTTTGTAGTTTCGAACAGACGGTCATACTGGTCATTAAAATAAATAAAATTACTCCTAAAAGCAGTAGTTAGCAGAATCCAGTAAGCACGTAATAAATTTGTAAGATGTTGAATGGACAGATTACGCACAGTTATCTGGAGAACGCTTGCATCCTGTTGATCCATCGCCAGCCAGCCCGGGATCAGCCATCGAAATCACCTCAGCCAACAACAGCTGCTGCTTCCTCTTCCTCTGGAGCCGAGGGTCATGGCAAGGGGCTTGGAGAGGGGACAGGAGCAGGGGCCCTGCATGTGGATCGCATAAGAAACTGCGATATATTCGTGGACGCGAACGATCTTTACTTCTACGCAGACGTCAAGCTATACAAGTGAGTCACTGCCTCCAGTCTGACACTCCCACACGAGGGGAAATTTCAGCATTATCATTACGCATTTCGCATTACTTACTTCCGCTTGCAACAGATTCCACAGCCGCCGCTCCTTCGACTTACGCGAACTGAAGACACTGACGATAAAGTACAACACAGCCGAAAATTACTACAAGATCTGCCTGCGCTGCCTGCCCCTTACAGCAGGGTCCCAGCTGGGAGCGGGCGGCGGCGATACTGCCAAGCCAAAGACCGTGCGAAAGGAGTACATCGCCACCTTCCTGCACATGCCAACGCTGGCCGACGTCAGTGCCGCCCGGATGCCGGACAAGGAGCCGATGGTCCAGGAATGGAAGCTTAAACGCATCACCGATCAGTGCCAATTGCAGCTCGATGGCCACGAGCGCACCTATAAGCTGACCAACCACTTCGGCTACGGTTACGCCAGCAAATACTACAGTCCGCTAAACAGCAGTGAGGTGAGCTAACATCGTTTGCGTTCTCACTTCCGTGTATCTGTAACACCCACGTTTTATTCCAGCTGAATAAGGCCACATGCCGAGTGACCGAGCCACATCGCACCAGTCCAATCCAGCGTCGCCAGGATCGCCTTATGGACGAAATGAAGCGCTTTTCGCGCGAGCAGTACAAAATGAACTTTGTAGAGTTACAGGTTCCGTCCGGTCACCAAAATCCTCTGCGCTTCAAGCCCAAAATCTTTGAGACTTCCATGACGCAGGAGCAGGCTCATCTCCTGCACAACATCAGCCGAGGACAGGCACCCGAGCAGCAGCAGCAGCAGCAGCAGCCGTGGGACAGCCTGCAGCAGAACGAGATTGACTGCGGTCTCATCAGCATCCTGCTGGCTATATGCTACGATGTGCGAACAACCAACAACGAGCCGACTTGCGAGTCGGGGTGGACGCGCAGCATCTTGTGCCCGCTGTACTCCTACTTCGAGCAGTTTGATAATTACAAGGACGTGCTGGTGGCCTTTCTGCGGCGCGTAATAACCTACCCGCTGTACCGCAACTTCGATCTGGGCCGTCACTGCGTGCGGGATGCCATCGAAGTCCTGAAGGGCGGACGAAACTGGTTGATCAACCAGCTGCTGCTTACGCACCAGCAATTTACCGACGGAGAATCCTCTTGTGATAACTTCAATACCTTCTACTTGGAGGACTACATCCGGTATGTAACCAGTCCGAGCGCCTGCAGCGACGAGCACCTGCGCCTATTGGCCCGCAACCTTAAGAATGTGCTGATGGACGTAAACAAAAGACACTTGGGACTGGGAATCAGCGATATAGAGACTGAGCTGTTTAAGGAGCTGATGCAGGAGATGCGCATTGAGGCGGGCAGCGAGGGATCCTCACCGCAACAGCCGGGACCCGGCGATGATGAGATGGACGTGGAGACCGATGCATCGGGGCAGGAGGAATGGACAACGACTGATGATGACAGTGTCATAAACGACTCCTTCGACAGTACGGACATGGACATGCGGCTGATCGAGAATGAAATTGTGTACGAGGATGACGAGGAGGATGAAGACGATGATGACGATGAGGACGAGGATGGGGCCGATGATGACGACGACGAAGAGGAAGAAGATAGCAGCTCCGCCACCACCACCAGCAGTGAGGCGGAGGGAAACAGCGTCATCGAGCAGTGCAGCAACAGCGAGACCGCTGCCAGTATCAGCACAGCCAGCACCAAGTAAGCAGCTCCCAAGTCCGGCAAGTCCTGCTTCTGCCTTGCCCAAAGCAAACAAGCAACACAACCAACTTAATGTCAAATAAAGGAGGCTAAAACGTGATTACTTTTACCATAAAAAAAAGAAAACAGAAAGTGAAATACAAAAAAAAAAATGATAATCAAGCAAAAGATGTAAATTTACACCGAAAAAATTTACTTAAATCTTACTTGTACAATAACTTCTTAATGAGAAACAAACTCAAAGATTTGTTCACGCCAAATGCGAAAAGATATTTCAATATTTTTTCCTCCTTGATCTACAATAACTTCGATTATAACTAAACATACACGAGTAAATCAGAACCTTAGCATTTAGTGTACGAAACATTTGAATTTTGAATTCAGAAAAGCGAAATCTAGTTGTGCATTTTGTAAATACATGTATCTATTATCACATAGATATCGATATTGTTGGTGCTGCAAGCAAAGAAAACAAATAAAAACCATTAAATTAAATAAAGTGGAAATGGAAATCGAATGAAAACGAAACTGAAATCGAAGTCCGAACCGAAAGCTAACTTTTAATTGGGCGCAAGTCACCTACGACGAGTATATAGTTAATGTTGTACAAAGAAATATATACATACTCGTATGTAGGTAAAAGAGAAAACAAAAAAAAAAGGGAAGACGAAAACTTAAATAAACTATATTTTTTTCAAATGTGGACTTTTGTCAGTGTATTTAGCTTGTGATTTTCAAGCTATAACCATCCAATTTCAATTACAAATTTATCAAATGCATGATTTCGTGTACCAGGTGCGCAGAATGCAGCAGGTGGATGATTATCTCATAATTTACAACATCTTAATGCTCTCGCGAGAGCTGCTCTCATTGAGTTTTTCTGGCCAATCGTACGCTGACGTCACCGCATAGATAAATTTGTATGTGCATCTCTGCTCTACAGATCTCTGTTCGCCTGTTACACGAAATGTAAGCAGCGGGCAATAGTTGGTATTGTTTCGGCAACAACAACAACAT
>JAEIIG010033220.1:0-109458 GCA_018904695.1 Drosophila parvula | reverse complement strand
TATTATTAAGATTCGATAATAGATTAGTTTAAATAGACAGATATTAATTAAAGAGAATAACCCCAAACAATTCTGACAAATGATTAAAAATTTAAATTTTTGTATCTCAGAAATGTAAATAGAAAATCTTGAACTACCCATAGTGCCCGTCTGCTCATTTGTCCCAATGTCCTTGCTCCTGTCTGTCCGGGAGTCCCGCTGTCCTTGTGTCCCCGTGTCCGCATGTCCGCGTGTCCGCCCGCCACCACTGTCCGCCACTCAACAGTCAACAGAGTCAGCTGGCTCAGGCTGCCACATCGGCTATGTGGGCACGCAAAAGTTTTCGGCCCACATTAGTTGGGATTTGTGTTTGAGCTGGAATATTGTGCTCTATGGTCGGATCGGCGCTTGGCCCTTCGTCCTTCCTCATTTTTTTTCGTATCTTCTCGTGTTTTTTTTTTGTTTGGCCACACAAACAAAAGCAAAAGCAGCGGCGGGGATGACAACTAGTAGAGGCAAACAACAAGGATGGCACAAATTAAGTGCACACTTCCTTTGCATATTTAAATGCCCCTATATACTTCCGCTTCGAGTGTGGAGTGGCCGTGCGTGTGTGTGTGAACAGACATTTTTTTGGCCATTTGTGTTTGCATGTTGAACATGGCCACACCAACTGGCTGTAGCTTCCACCGGCCTGTCCATTGTTGTTTGATTTCTAATGGCACTTTTTCGGCCTTACTGAATTGAATATAATTTAAGCATGTGAGCTGCTGCCGGCCCAGGATTAAATCGGTTGCTAACTAACCAGACTGGAGAAATCCTGCAGACCTGCAGGCTGCTACCACGCTAAGGCTCGGAGGATTTCATAAATATTTATTAAGCCGAGGCTGACCAAAGTGTCTGCTGTGAAAGCCAGAGGCTATTTATTTATAAGTAATATCTGGGCGTTGTGTTGTTTCCCCCCAGCCGTGTGTGAATGCCTAATGTGGCCCAAGAAAAGCTGAGATTGAAAAGCTATTGCGTTAGGTGAGCGAAATTCGATTAGAGTCGAGGTAAAGCAGATGCAAGTGCTGGAGCGCCGGGAACTCGGAGGCTTTCGCTCTTCAGACAACAGCGTTTCAGGAATAAAAGGACCATAAACCGCTGACACTGCTATGAGCTCAGGCCCTCAGACAATTGAATGGCAAAGCCACACCGAAAGAAACAAAGCTGAGAGTTGTTTCTTACCAAAGAAGCTTAAATTATAAATGAATAAGGGCGCTATGCATCTTTTTATTATAAATATAATGGTTATATGTCTTTATTCTCTTTGCGATTTTATAATAACAAGATGCCTAACCCGCATACATTTAAGTGTGCACTAGAAATCGTACAAAAGATCCCATCAAGTTTCTACCAGTGCACTCTGCGAGGCTGGATGCACCCCCATAGAAACAGGAATCCTGGCAATCCTTGGCAGTGGAGGAGAACCCTTCGTGTGTGGTTACTCAATAGCTGGAAAATTGAAATTGAAAATCTATTGGGTATTATCCAGTCGCCGGAATGTCAAGTTCAGACAAAAGCCAACACAGCAGCAGTCGCGTCGCAGTTTTAATTACAAACGGATTAATCGGTTAATCCCAGCCGGGAACCATACATCCATGGCTACATCTTTTTGAAGGGCAAAACAATCAGGGCCATGCAAATATGTTTCTAAGAACAAACTAATTGGGGGGAAGCAAGGCACAAAACACACACAGCTCGTTGGCTGCACTTTAATTAGTCTCAATGAGCCGCACTTGACCATAAAATTAACATAATAATTGGGCAGCCAGTGAGCTCCCGATCCAGAGTACCAACTACCGAGCCCTGAGTCCTCGGTCCTCGATCCTGGGCACTTGTACTCAAGCTGGGAAAGCCGACAGGCAACGCGTGACTTGGCAGCATTTTGGGGCAGAGACTGAGGCTGATGTTTTCAACTGCTTTTAATTACAACGTTGACATGTCTAAGCTGCTTTCGATACAAGCGAGGCGGGCCTAATAGGATTAAGGCAGTGACGTCGGTGCCGGGGCTGTCAAGAGGCAGCAAGACAGAAATCAAGCATACGCCGCGTTGTGCCCCGATTTGCTGGGGATGAGTTGGGCCACGATTTACGCGGGATGAGTTGTAAGATGCTCTCGATGAGGTGTCTTCGTGGCTGGGTATTTAAAAATGAAATCAAATAAAAGCGAAACGGAACGGAGCGGAGCGAAAAACGCAGACGCGCTGAGCGGCAAATAAAATCTAAACGCCCACGAAGGAACCGCATTGGCGGGGCATGGCCTGCATACTTATGCAGGCGACTGTATTTAATGGCCACTATGCGCTGCGTGCAGAGAAAAAGGCGTAAATTTTGCTAATGGCCTGAAAATTGGGCAATTTTATAGCCTCATGAATAAAAGATTTTCATTTTGCTTCAATTACAGTCAAAGGCAGAGAGCGAGCCAGGCCCCAGTGCCAGTCAAGGATGAAGTCAAGATAGCAGCCACACACTCGCAGTCACACACAAGCACCCTCGTGCCCACAACCCCACAACCCCACATATACACACAGACACACATATGCGACAAGTTGGCGGCCACAATCTTGGATTTATACGGCTTCGAGTGGCTTCAGTGGCTGCTAGCTGGGCCTGGGCTGTGCTGCTTCACTTCAAGTTTCTGCTCACCCAGCGCCGACGCCTATTTAAAAATT
This sequence comes from Drosophila parvula, assembly GCA_018904695.1. Taxonomy (NCBI): domain Eukaryota; kingdom Metazoa; phylum Arthropoda; class Insecta; order Diptera; family Drosophilidae; genus Drosophila; species Drosophila parvula. Next base: position 106,766 of record JAEIIG010033220.1, on the reverse strand, counting down.
AAAATTGTTTAAATTTTTAATGCGAGGCAGCGCGAGTTATTAGCTAGCTTGATAGCTAACCAGAGAGCACTTGCAGGTGCCACCAACCAGCCACTGCCTTGCCGAAGGATAAAGCTAATCGATTGCCAACCGCGATGATTACAAAAACTTCCAGTTGGCCGCATATTTTCCTGATTAATTCTGGGCCACACCCTGAATATTTCATGCCACCAATAGCCCAAAAGAGAGGGGCTATTGGGCGACGAAAAAAACTATAAAAATATAAATATAGTGGTTAAGCAAAGGGCATGGCGAACAAAACGAGGCTTACTTTATACAATTGCCAAACCGCAAACAAAGTGAATTTCATTTTTGTTTGCGGCCACAGAGACGTGTCAGTTTGGACACATGAATGATGAATTATATTCGGTGGTCAATTTGGAATATACATATATACAGTGGAGCCCATAAAATATGGCCGCCCCCATAAGCCGCGCAGCTCAGGCACAGACACAAAGTCTGCGAAGAGGAGCTTGATCATCAACGGATGATTCCGATTCTGATCGCACGAAGTAGCAAAGTGATTTCGATTTAAGCTTCCAACATCAATTTAATTTCAATGCCAAATTGTTGTTGCCATTCCCCCCAGCATTGTTGACTGGTTGACTTTGCCATTGCCTGATGGTTGAGCGGCGGGGGAGCTGGGAGGGTTTGGTGAGCCAGTGCTTAATTGAAAAACGTAATTAACTTGAATTTTCTGCTTTTGGCGTTTATTGCCGCTCATTTGCAACGGGCCATCCAAACGGTTGGGGTCGGCGTCGCCCCTTGCAAACTGCAAACTGCGAACTGCAGCCTGCGTATTTATTCGCACTGCCATGAGTGCCAGTGGATGGTCAGCTCCATGGTGGGATTGGGAATTGAGTTTGAGCTCCATCTGTGGGCTTTGTCCCGGAAACGGAAGGGGGTTTACGCTGTTGATTAGAGCTGCAACTCTGCAGGAGCTAACTCTATCAGAAGGTAATGGAAGTATGATTCTCTTTAAATTAAATCTATTTCGAAACGAATTTGTGTTCATATATCAATGATAAGTTTATTCCTTTTTCCTGTGACAGTAAAACCCTTAAAATTAATATGTTTAAGGTAATCCATTAATATAATTCGGGAAACTATCGCTATCCTGCCATCTCTACCATTGATATCGATGAAAGGTCAACTCCGTGTGCCCGTTAATGTTGACCGCAATACGTGGCTGCCAACGAAATCAGTAGAACGGCAATTGCCTGTGAAATATGCAGGCAATCCAACCGAACTGACAAATCACTCACTCACCTTTAAATCCACACCAACGAACGACCCAGCCATACTTTAATACCCAACCTAGTCACCGTTCATATTTCATAGGAACTTTATTTTCATGCCTGGCTAATAAGCCTTACAAAAGCCGAGAAGCCACAGCTTTGGCCACCAGGGACTTCCAGGGAGTCCCCTTCGAGCATTGGCTGCAGCTAATTATGTGACCGAAAAGGGGCTAGTCGTTGAAGTGAAGCAGGTGAAAGCAAATGTTACCTGAAACACGAGTAATTAGTAATTTAAAATGCCGCACGTGCATTGAATAGCTCTTGTAGAGCATTCTGCGTCTCCGTCTGGTCCTGGCCACGTTGATTGAACGCTTAAGCCCGCTTGGGTAGGGCAAACACGTTTAATTTAATTGTTGATATGGCGACGCTACAAATGAATCGGCCCAAAGCCACAGACTGCGTCTCAGTTTCAGACTTAGCCCCAGTCTATTTCTCCATCTCCATCTCCGGCTCGGTCTCGGTGTGGGCCAAGTGTCCCTCTGTTCTTCCGTTTGTCAGCTAAGAAAATCCAAGTTGGCATTGGCCTGCTGTGCGCTGGCAGTGCCACATGCTGCGTCAAAATAAGTAAACATGACGGCACCAGACAACAGAAAGCAGGCGGCCAAAGTTGCTGACTTTACAGCCCTGAGCGGTGGCAGTAGAGGGAGCTGTGGCTGCTGCTGCATGGGTACAAAATAATCAAGAGCAAGTAATCTGGGATAATTAACTAAATAAGCAAGCGTCGCCAAATTTGTTGCTTATAAAACCGACAGTGGCGGCTGCCTGTGGCGCGGCAGCCCCTTTTTCCTGGTTGGCTTTTCAGCCATCCTTTGTTCTCTTGTGTTTTTCTTTTTTTTTCGGTGCGGATAATAAATGTATAATTGATTATCCATTTAATCGCTTTAATTTGCCCACACAAGTTTTCTAATGCCCGGCCATTACTCATACGCCGGGTGAACCGAACCGGGCCGAGGAGAGCCGCAAATGATTTCAATTAGCCGCACTAAATAAACTATTAAGCGTTCTATTAAGCCGGGCTAAATTCGGTTAAATATTTTTATGGCACATAAAATTAAAATTTAATTAACTAGCAGCACACTTTGTGAGTGGCAGGAGGGAATCGTTTTTCACAAAGCTGTAATTAAATTGCAGGCGCAAAAAAGCGTCCGGAAAGCAGGAAATTATTTAAATATTCATTGTGGCATCAAGCCCGGTACAGTATTATATATGTACAGTATATACTGTACATCGGGCATTCAAAATCAACTGATGATGAATGTGCTAGCAATAATGAAGTGCAAAACAGGCGACACGTGCAGCCAGTTGAAGTATTGTCCGGCCATTGTCCGGCCTTCAGTTTGGTTTCCATTTCCATGTCCTCGTCATTGATTGCAAATATTTCGAGCGCCCGCGCTCTCGGGCTAATAAGAAAGCAATTATTTTTTCCTAATTTGTTTTCTCAGATTCTCCGAGCCGGGGTTCGAGCGAATCAGCTTAAAATGTTGCCCCAAACGCAAAAAATGCGAGCCAAAAAAAAAAAAATATAAACAAGCGAAAAGTTGATAAAGCAAAGTGGCCAAAGCGAAACGGGGTTTATAATCGGGTTTAGGACATGCGGAGAAGAAATTCGAGCACGCTACCCCCAACATTTTCCATGGAATTTTAAATAAAAGGCAGAGCAGCGTTGCAGAGCCTATAAGTTATTTCGAAAACGATAAGTTAATGAAGGCTTTTAAATTATAGTCTATATATTCCGAAAGCGAGCATAAATATCTCTTATTTATGAAGGATTTATGAGATTTAAATAGCACTTATCTGTTGGTTGGTAATCCGCACAAATTGTCTGAAATACCTGTGAAAAATACGGACAAAACTTTTATCCTTTTGGCTAAAAACCTTTTAAGTTTGTTTTAATTTGTTGCTTATTTAATATTATGTAGCTTATTGGGTATTATGGTTCTATATAAAGCTTAATTTAATAGAAAAAGAGTTACACCTTTAGAGAACCCTTATAAGTTACAATTTGTTTCGTTTTCGGTGCATTAATTAATTAATAATCCCTACAGAGTTATTAATACCAGGCATTTAGCGAGAGGAATTTGCGTTTATTTATTTACTTTACTTACAAATACTTGGCAAATAAATTGTTCTCCTGGTAGCGCCCCGAAAGTCCGCCCAGGCCAAGGATACGCACTTGGGCTGTTGTTATTTTTATGCTACTTTTCATTTACAGTTTTTCTCTGCCATCTCCCCCAGGGACTTACGCCGGGGCGAAGGACCCTGGCCGGCAGGCAATTTTCTGCTTAATAAAAATTAAAAAGGGTTATGCGCGAGAGGCAAAAAGTTTTTCATTAAGCTGCCAACGATGATGATGATGGCGAAGGCGGTCGACAAAAAAAGCCAACAGACAACAAGGGGGAATTGGGGAAAGGGGGCAGGCAGGAGGTAGTCCTGGCTATAGCCGAACGGGATGCCGCAAATTTGATAATGAAGATAAATGTTTATCGCCTTTCATGGGGCGTGGCCGGTTGCCAAAAAGTTCGTAAACGCAAATTTTCACGCTGATTATGCCAATAAAATCAATGATAAGCCCACTCGGGGAGTTTTCCGACAACCACCCACGCGACGCTGTCGTCTGCCAAAAGTTTTCACAACCAACAAATGAATGGCCAAAACGCAATGAATTAAATTGATAGGGTCAACTGAATTTCTGCTACCCCATGAATCCCGCAAAACACGAATAAATGCAAGTAAATATGCCCGCAATGACACTGCCATCCGGTAGGTAGAGAGGGAGGTGTGAGAGTGTGTGAAAGCGTTGGGCCGCAAGTAAATTGGTTTGCCGTGTCATTAGTGAAAAATGTATCCACATTTTGGCACTAATTAAATTTCATTTGAGTTTTTCCACTCGGCTGTGGCCAGTGCACAGCGACACAGCGACACGCGCCCACATTTCGCGCCCCCGCATTTTGTCAAATTTAATTGTTTTTACGTTCGCGGAATAAATTTGAAATTAATTTACAATTGGATAGCCGAGGAGCGAAAAAGAAGCAATAAAAACACGTTACCAAAACGAGCAGCGAACTATAAGTGTTATTTATTGATAATAGATCAAATTCAATGATTTATTTTGCGAATAAAAAAAGGTACAAAATACAGGGATTTATGTCCTTTTCTTAACAATTATTATTCCCAAGTGTCTGCAAAGTTATCTTTAACATACTTTAGCTATTTATGTTATACATATCTCTTAAAAACTGTAAGCTATTTATACAAGTTCAGATTTGTTAATAAATTGTATGCTCTTATTTTATAATTCCCAAGTCACTGTTAAGGGAGCAGTGAAAGCAGCACTTAAGTTTTTTAAAGTTCTTCTAAAGGAACTCTAGCTACTTATGAAATTCTATAAAATACTCTAAAGAATTCCTATTTATTTAACATATAATAGATCAAAGTTGATGACTTAAAAATACAGAGAGCTATTCATTTGTTTTCCTTGTAATTGTAATTCCCAAGCGCCTGTTGTGGGAATAGTGTAAGCAGCACTTAAGTTCTCTTGAATTTTTGCTTTATATAATTATTTTCCCTCAGCTTAAGCCTCTATTAACCTTAAATAGTTATCTAACTCTATGCTATGAATTCCTGCTAAAACTTTTGTATGTATTCAATTTCCAAGAATATTTTCCAGTGCACAAACATATAGGGAATTTATTCGCACACATTCTGGCTGCTGTCCGAGTGGGAGATTAGTTTGTGTCAGTGGGTCAATGCACCTGGAATGTGGAATGTTCAGGTGCCGAGGAGCTGAAAGAGAAGCCAAGAAAGTGGCAACAATCCGAGAGGCGAAAGGAAATTACAAAACACATGGCGCCTGCAGCTAGTTACATACAGCAGACAATGCAGCCAGGTAGATAGGAAGAAAGGTAGAAAAGTAGGAAGGTGAAACGCTGAAAACTTGGAAAAAGAAAATGAAGAGAGTCCCGGCTTCGGAGCAGAAAAAGGATGGAGCAGCAGCTGCTTTCAGTACGTGGGGATGGCTCCAGATGCCCCTGCATAGATGGATGGATAGATGGATGGCTCACAAAAAACGCCAGGACACGGAAGCACGTTGTCAATGGGTGAGAGCATTTGATGCTTATTCCAAGCTTGATTCAGTGTCGTCGCCTCAGCAGCTCAAGGCTATTTGTGGGCCCAGTCCATAAAAGACATAACATAGATATAGTAAGTAACCCTCATACAACGCGGAAGTTTGACCCCAACTACGTAGCGATGCGAATACCACGGCAACACCCCCGACCATTCACTCACATCCCGCACCAGATACCGAGTGAAACAACGTTGCAAATGACTCTCATAACTGTTGCGGATTTAATTTGTTGAATTCTGTTTAATTTGCTGCATTTATTGCTCGTCACATGTGCAAAACTTTTTATTTATACACCCGGGCACAACAGCAACAACAATAACAAGCGAACAATTTTTTTGTAGCTGCCTTTTTGTAGAAACTTCCAAACAGCAGCGGCGTGCTGGGCCCCTGCCTGCAGCTCCAAATTCCCCGCTCCCCTTGTAAAGTTATGGCAAAAGCACTTAAGCGATTTCATGCAAATTTTTTTGTATATATATTTTTTGTGCTGTGCTTTCGCTCAGGTAAGCATTATGGCTATATGTCTACGGCTGTGACTCTGACAACAACTACCGAGGAGGGCGGCCAGCGAAAAAAAAAAATATATAAATACTTATAGGGGAGCGCGCACCGGCAACAACAATAACGAGCTGAAAGTTGAAAACTTCTGAAAATTGTTGGTGCCGCAGTACCGTGTGCGTGTCGGGGCATATTGAGCCCAAAGCTCCAGGGATTTCTAGAGTTTCTTTCCGAGCTTAAAACTCTCCTTTGATGGTGTTTTAAGGGAATTTATTTTTATATTTCAATTGACTTGTTGAGTGGTTACTTATGTGAAATCTAAAATGATGAATTACAGATCATAGATGCTTAAATAAATGCATATTTCATTACTAGAAAACAAAAAATAACTGTAACTTAGGGTAAATAACGTAATATAAGAACTTCTATAATGAAACTTATAACAAAGGGCAGTAAGATAGCATATAAGTTCCCAAAAAAGAACAAAAATCCTTAATTTCTGTTATTTTTATCCGCTTGAACAATCAAGTATACCTTTTAGCCTAAATATTTTAATTTTTGATAGGTATTAACGTATTGTTTTCTTTCATTTATTACTTTTATAATAAAGAGCCTGTTACTTCCAAGTTAAAGGATATCATCGTAACGTTTCTTGAAGATTTGAACTCCCTTATTGGTGAAACTTGGTTATTCTTTATTTTTTGTGATTGTATGAGGACAGTTTACATCAACTAAATGTACTCCAGTTGTACAACTGCATAGTTTTAATCAAACACGAAAATTTGCAAACAATTTCATCTACAATTATGTTATACTTGATGTTCATAGTTGCAGAAGTTAAGACAATGATAATTTAAACTTATTGTTCCATCCGGCTCGAAGAACCAACATGTAAAGAGTTCAAAGAAAGACACAGCCCAAAAATCTTGTACTATTTAATAGCAGTGTTCGTCTTGAAAACTATTCCCATAACGATATAGTTTAATTAGCACTTTCTGGAATTGAAATATTTTTGCTAATAATTTTGATATTCGTTGGCGTCAAGGAAAAAATGCTTTTCCTTTTGATGGCCCATATAAAAATGTCATCGCCTAAGTGGTGGCGCGATGAATGAGAATAATAATAAAAGAAGTTGGCGGGCGGCGGGAAATATTACTTGCAACATCGACTTTAGCCACGCCACATAAATTAGAAGTGCGTGAAATCTTCGCATATAAATTTAATGTGCCGCCAGCGGCAATGGCAACAAATCAAAAACACTTTTAAATGGGCACGTCGCTGTCGTAAAAACATCAGCGAATCGTAATTTGCTTGCCTTATTTATTGAATGTTTAGTCGATGTTGGTTAAGAACAGTAACAACCAAAGGAGGAGCGGAGCTTGGGCATAAATCAAGCACGTGTAACGGTTAAGGGCGGTATTTTGGGGATCTGGAAGGATCGGATCGCCGCCTGACAGCACTTTGTCGACTGGGAGTCCTGTGGGGCGGACAGGAGCCAGCTTGCAATCCAGCCCCAAAAGCCGACAGCCAGCTGAGCTTCTAGCTTAAGGTGAGTGCACCTCGGTTGCTCCAACAGCAGCAGCAGCAGCAGCAGCAGCATTTGCATGCCACTCACCTGTTCTGCCCGCTGATGTTGCCGCCATTTCGACTTTTACCTTTTCGCAGTGGCATTCGCATTGTCTGCCCGTTTTGTTTTAGTTCGTTGCGTTTTCTTGGTTTTGCTCTAATTGAAAATATTTTTGTTTGCACTTCATTAAACCTAAACTGAGCTGCAAACTGAGAGATATGCAATGTCTGTCAGTTCCATTTGGCTGCTACAGATGCGAGGGAAAAGGAAAGTTTTAATAAATACGTATGCAGGCGGGGTGCGGGAGCAGTGTTGTTTGCACAAAGAGAGACATGGTTGTTTCCAATGTTATTTTGTTATTGTTGTTGGTGTCCCAACCTCTCCTATTTTTCTCCTTGTTGTTTTTCCTGTTTTTAATCCAAAATGCAATCATTGAAATGCATTTTATTTAAGCTGCACTCGCTTATTGCATTTTTGCATACAAATTTGGAAAGCTTTTGTGTGTGGGGGGGGGAATCCCCAAGCGACTTATTTTTATATGCTTACAACTCCAGAGAACGAAATCCTGCCCAACCTGACCCCGGCACTCTCTCACTCGCTGTGTGTGTGTGTCGCAAATTCAATGACAGTTTGTGCCTTTTGCAACTTTCAGTTGATTTTTTATTGTCAATCGAACAATAACGAAATCATCGGCCAAGTTACGCCAAACGCCGCAGCAGACTTCGACTCCGATTCCGATTCCGATTCCGAATCTGATTCTCCGGTTGAATGTGACAGTGGCTCAGCACGGCGCAAACTTTAAGGTAGGCAGCCCGGAATTCTGACGGCAGTCGAGCGTGCCACACCCCATCGGTGGAGATTTATATGCCCAGGCGATGTGACTCAATCAATGGCATTTGTGTTGTGCGACGGCAAGTCAGCCATCGAAGGGGAGCCGAGAGGAGTCGGGAGTCCATCCCCCACTGGAACCGACGGGCGCAGCAGGACATCAGACAGTCGGAGAGACATGCACAGCATTTTGTGTAAAGAAATCAAAAATTTATACAAACTTTGCACAATGAATGAGCAGCAACAAAGCAGGAGCAGGAGCTGGAGCAGTGTACCAGCGGCAGCCGGAGCCGAAGGACGAGTGTGTCCTGCCTTGGCCAGGACGGCAAGCAGCAATTGCCGAAAATTGTAGCAGCTCGCCTCGCTCGCTTTTTGACAAAAGGCGAAAATAAGAAAAACTGAATATATGTGCACTTAAAGAAATAAATATATGAGAACGAAATATTAGGGTAAATATAAAAGAAGAATTCAATTAAAGAACGTTGCTTATGATTTCTAAAATATGAAATTAAATTAAGAGTTTAAAAGCTTCAAGTAAAATGTATATAATCTTTTAAACAAAAGAAAACGTCTTGCTGAAATCTATAAAAAAAAGACTATACATTATTTTTAAGAAGAAATGTAATGAAAATATAAAAATTGGGCATCTTTCAAGCTATTAAAACGAACATTTCTCAATGTAGCAGCTGACTTGCAAGTTGCAGCAACAAAAATGCAACAAGGACAGCTCGGGACCGGACAACAGCTCAGGATGTGTGTGTAGGTAGGTAGGTAGGTAGCTCGGTGGACTGGGGGCCACAGCAGACGAATTAATTAAAAATTCCGAAAATATCCGGTTAGCTCTTTATAACAATTTCGTGTACAATGCCGAACTCCTGCTGCATTCGACGAAAAGTCTTTCACCTTTCTCTGTGTGTGTGTGTGTGTGCATCCTGCCAAGAACTTTAACGCTGCAGAAATTTTAAACCATAATACTGGCAGGCGCCTCAAGATGACTTCATCTGGCCGTTAGCCATTGAAACTACTCCGTCTCGGCCGTTTACCAGGCAATCTACATAAATGAATTCATTTGCCATCCGTATATATACACATACATATGCATATATGCACAATAGAACGGCCCAGTTCGGGTCGTATACGCAATATTTGATATTTATTCTCTAATTGAGGGTACGACCCGGTCCTGAGCTGGCCTTAAAGTCATGTTTGTTCACAGAAATAATTGCTGCTGCCGAATAGGGCGTATAAACGGAAGTCTTTCCACATCAAATACAAGGGAAAAATCATCGTTCACGGCAAAAGGAAAAGAGGCGGAAAATGTAAGGCGGGAAATGGAAGGGAGGCAAGTTCAAAAACGTCCGGTGATTTTGGCAATAAAAAATGAGCGGGAATGCTCGTTAAAACTAAAAACAATTGACCACATAAATTAGCGGCATTAAAATACCAAAAGGCATGAGGCCAGAAATGGCCCAAAAAGGCCGGAAGGAAGTGCGAGCGATTGATTCAATTAATTGCCAAATTAAAAAGGGAAAAATCTCATCCGCACACAAAAACGGAAAAGAAAAGCAAAAAGGGCACGAAATGCGAAGGCAGTGGGGGGAATGTTATGACAATGTAAGGAAACCAAATAATAAATGAGGAGGGGCGCTCTCAGGGAGCTCCCAGTAACCGATCCTGGGCTGACACAAAGTGACAGGCGCCGGGGGCCTCACTGGCACAATTGAATTTATTATGGCATTTCAACTCGAAGAGCGTCAATTGAATGAAAGTGGACCAAAGCCCACCCACCGGGCCACCAGTCCACACGCTCCCAGATCGAAAAAGAGAAGGAAAAGAAAGCCGGGCAAAGCTCTGTTGCAATAGCATCATTATTGGACTAAACCGAAACTATTTGCCTCAATGGGCCACAAAGCGCCACACGACACGCCAAAGGACACAGGCGGCGAATCGAACGGAGAAAGGGAGACAAAACAGAGACAGCTACCGAGAATCTGTAATGGGGGAATGGCAATGGGCGAACCCACATCTCGCCTGTGCGATAGTCCAATGCCCTCGGGGTATATTTTTCGCCACTTTTGCCATGGCCAAAAGTGTTGACTGTCTTTGATTTTGTTTGTCTGGCCAACTTTGCGCCTCCATCGAGCAAAGGTCGCCCAGGGACAAGGACTCCAACACCACCAATTACACACAGTTTTGTCAATCGTTCAAAAAGTTCACAGTACAGCGCATAATCAGTAAATGAATCATAAAACCAGATTGCAATTCATGCAAAATCTATTATTCCTTTTTCCTTGCAGTTTGAACACTCAACAAAATGAAAATAATTTGTATAAAATAATTACGATTGTGCTTAAAAAGCACGTGCTTTTTAGGGTTAGGTAAACATTTAAAACATCTCTACAAGTACAACCTCTTTAAACCCTACAATAATAATTTAAACCAAGATAAGATCTTCTTTAGCACAGTCAAATATATTAAAAACAAAATCGAGCTAGCGCTCGACGTTAAAATATCGATTGACATATCGGGTTTCGACTCAAATATTAATACAGTATCGATATATCGATGTTTTCTGCCATCCCTAATTCAATATATAAGTACGAGGTGCTTTTTTCAGCATAAGGCCACACATTTTACATTTGCCTTGCTGCCTCTAAAATTACATCCAGTGTTTATAAGTAAATTAGTTGATATAAAATTATAAAGAAAACCTTTTTTCTCCCTGTGCACATCAATGCCTGTTAGTGAACGCATTGTGGCTACAAACAAATTACAAAATCGGCTAAACTTAAGCCGCCGTGTTGCGTGCAGTTTATGACTAAAGCGCCGCCTCCGGATGCGCTGGAATCCCGGCCACTGCAATTGGCTTTATCCCAACCACACTCACGTGCAGGCCACACACGCACACACACACACACATTCCACGCAGCCAGTCGAAGGGAGAGGGGGCGGAAGGGGACAAGGGAAATCGACGTCTATCGACAAAACAAAGTTAAATCGCCCAAATCCTTTGACCATGTCACACTTTTATACATAATCGTTGGACCGGCCCGGCCCGGCACGTGCAGACAACCGCAATGTTGTGCGAGGTCGAAAAATGGGCAAAAATGGAACAAAAAAAAATGCAAACACAATACAACAATGCAGAAATTACAGCAACAGCAGCAAATATTACGTATACGTGCGTTCAATGTCCCCCGGCTTGGGGCGGTTGGTTGGAAAGCAAGGCCAATAATGCAAAAGGCATTAACAAGCCCAGCACTGGTTTTCCGGAGCAGTTATTGCCATTAACATGGCTTAATTAGCCAACTGGCTGTAACAACACCGGCTTAAAGCATAATTGTAAATATTTCCGGACTTAAACGAACTACAGCAGCATCCTGAATAATGAACGAGGCTGGGCGGCAGGACTAGGCGAGCGATCGGAGGAGCGTCACGTAGGAGATGGCACTGCGCACAATCTGGAAAATGCGAGGAAAATCATTGTTTAATATACAATAAATTATGATAATAAATAGTACAATACAACATATTAAACACAAAACAAGGAAAATCTATTTTAAGTTAGTCTCCTACTATTCCTACCATCACAAGTGTCTGCCGATTCGCCTCGAAGAAGTAGCCATTGATCAGACAGCCTCTCCTAGCCCTCATCATGGCAATCTCAAGGGATCTCACTGCCTGCGGGTTCTCCCTTAGTAGATCCACCCAATTACTATCATAAATGGTTTCCGCAAACCGCTGACACTCCTCGTTGACGCTCGATCCGCAGAAGCAATAGATGGACACCTGCCCAAGAATGGCAGTCGTGAAGGCGGCATAGAACAACAAGGTTGGCTCCATCAGATGGGCGGACAACTGGTAGCACAGCACACACAGATGCAAGGAGGCCGCCACAAACTGGGCAAAAATGAGCGGCCGGAAGTAGCCGTTCAACGAGTGACCCAGGTCCAAGCAGGCCCCATACAACTGGAAGATGTGCACCAGGTTCTCACGGGTCTCCTCTGGAGTCTCTGCCTCGAAATGCAGCATTTTGTGCTGGGCAATTTCGAACAGAGCACAGAGGTTATGGGTCAGCGAACAGAAGAGTGTGTCCACGCAAACGGTGGGCAGGGCCACGCCCAGGGCAGCACAGACATTCCACAAATAGGCGAAGAGATAATTTACCAGCAGGCTGTTATCCCAGGGATATCTGCAAGAATCAAGGATCAGAAGACTGTCATAGTTTGTTCTTGATTTCTACAACAAGCTGGGAAAGGGCAACTCTGGCTGCATTTCTCCCGTTCGAAGGTAGACCCCCAGCATGGACAGAGGAGACATCAGGCAGGCGGAGAGGCCAGCCATCATGAAACAGTGGCTGTACAAGGTGCTGATGAACTGATCTCGCCGATTGTGCCTGGATACGATGAGCTCACTCTGCGTCCAGTGAATTTCTACAAATATTTCAATTTATAGAAATATATTTGAAGATTAATTAAAGATACAACTCACCCATCTGTAGCATGTTGTCAAACCTCTTTATGAGAGACCTAAAATCCTCATAGAGCCAAAGGAGAAATCCTATCTTGCAAAGAGCCAGCAAATCGACGAGAACCGAGCACAGCGAGTCTGTGAGTCCCTCCACATTCTGGATATTCTTTATGCCAAAGGCGATGGTCAGGGGCAGGAAAGTGGCCACCGACAGGATGCAAGCAATGGCTCTCCGCGGATACCGACAGCCTGGAACTGACTCCTGCAGCAACTCCAGGCCCAGCAGGCGAAAGAAAAAGGATTGCAGTCGCAGGAACTTGTCGTCCGTCAGCATGTCGAACCGAGTAAATGGCGCAAAACTAAATAAATCTATTCATACAAGAACCCCCTTCAGCTGGCTGGAAAATGCAGCTCATTAAGGACTAAAATCAATAACCATTTAGGCGAGGCGTCTGGGTAAGCTTCAATGGCATTTATTATTTAAATTTAAGTATTAGGACCTTAAACCTTTCGCCTACCAAGTCAAGGTTTAAGAGTGTGTTGTCCTTTGTCCTGAGGAATTTTTGAATGCATCAGCTGGATCCTACCGAAGGGCAGGCCAGGCCCTCTGATGTTTGCACAATAAATTATACTTAATTAAAAACAATTAAAAGCAAATTCCAATTGCAACCGTCAAGTCTGGCCTGTGGTGTGGCAAACAAATCTGTGAGCCACTGCAAATATTTGGCAGCAATGCTAAGCAAAAACTAAAACAAATCCTAGCTGCATTTCAAATGTGAAAACTTTTGTTTGCCTCTCCTCCCCCCTCCCGCCACCCTCTCATCGCCTCAGTTCAAATTGTATTCGAGTAACATTTCAGGGTTTTAATTACTGCTAAGTCCGAGACTTTCTCCACCGGCTATCGGAGGCATTGTTGTCGTGGTCAGAGATCACAGCAACTGGCAAAGTTTTCGGCCATCCTCTGGTCAGATTATTTAGCTTGAAAATAAATTAATGCAATTACATGCTCGGCCATGGAAGGCAGCAAGGCAGCAGCTCAGCTCGTGGCCAAGTCATAAACTGCACACAAATTAAGTTCGGACCGAATGCCACAGACTTTGCACCGACAGCATTATTAATTTGATGTGTGAATGCCAAAGTGAGGAAATCACCGGTTAACCTCCTGTTCTATTTACTCAATTATTAACCGTCTTAGTTTTGAGGGCAACCGGTAATTAATTAAAAATTTCACCTCTCTGGGGATCTACATAGCTCGGAAACGGGACCGAGGAAGCCATCGTGGGGGGAAATCCTCTTGGGAAAGTACTATAACTTTAGCCTAGGCACATAAAACAAACATTGACACACTGACCAAGCCCACGAAATGGAGTTTATATATTTTCGGTAAAGCAAAACTTGCTCGAAACTCAGCTGGCAGCTGACAGAAGGGGATCCAGAGAGGGGAGCCGAAGCCTTCGGGGGTGGCCGAAAACTGCTCAAGAACTTTTTCTTATTCCTGGCATTGTTATTACCACGTTGATGCTGCCGCTGCCGTTGCCGTTGCTGCGTTGCCATGGCAGGACCCTCAACGAAACTCGAATTTCCCTTTAAAGGAGGCGTGAAATATTCGACTTGAGAACTCGCCAGAATTATAATACTTGAGCCAAAGTCACTTGATAACTATCGTTCAGGGCTTAACACTTGTCAGTTCATTTGTTTTAAGTGCGAGCCACAGTTAAATGTTGATTTATGCTTTTGTCTTTGATTTATGGTTACCTTTATACTTAAAAAGCTTTTGTAATAGAATTTTAGGGTTTTTAAACGGGTTATCCCTAAGAAACTTATATAAATTTAGAAGTTATAAGCATTTCAAAGCAGGAACTTTGTTGCTTAATAAGTATGACTGAAATTATCGATATTTCAACATTGTATATGCGATATATTTGTCATAAATCAATATAATGCTTGATATATCGCTCAATTTTCAATATTTTATTCTTAAACATTTTAATAATAATTACATTTCATGTACCTGATATTTTTCGATATTTAAATTTCCTATTTAGCAATAAGTACAATATTCTCGATATGACAATGACATGGTATCCGCTATGCTTGCTATAAACAGCAATGTTTTTCGATATATCAAACTCTACAACATATCGATATCGTTTTCTTTATCGATATATCATAGCGAACTTTTCCTCTCAATAAACACCACACAAATAATATATTTTAAGATATCTTAAATTGGTTTTTTACCCTTACTCCTTACGACCTTAGAGTATTACCGGCTTCGGTTTAGATCCCCGCCTTGAATTACTTGCCCGGGCTAGCCCATTTAGTTGTTGCACTGCCCGGACAGCAGTTGAATCCAAAATGAAATACTTGATTTCAGCCTCCGTGGGATTTTGCCTGCAACTCCGAGGCGGAGCAGGAGCAGGAGCGAAAACTTTGCCGCTCTCGCAGGAAGTCAACTTGGCAACCAGCGGCGGCAACTGCGACTAAGACGCGGAGGCTGGGCGAAAAGCAGTTTGCTTAAAATGTTTAGTGGAAAGTGTTTTAAAATACATTAAAAAGTTCACGGCTGCCCTGGCACGCATTGAATTTATGCGAATTTGGTGAACTCCTTGAGTGGAAACTTTCTGCATTTGCTCTGCGCCCACCCAATCAACTTAAATATTTGTTTTAGCCCGGCCAGGTACCTCTTCTCAGTACGAGGTACCTTTGTTGGCCATTCCCCCCGCCTTCGAATCGTATCTAGACAGTCTGTAATTAATGCCCCAAAACAGGGCCCACATCGCGATGGGTAACCGTAGCCGTAACTCCCTGCCTTGGGCGTGTTTTCATATTTGCTCCTGTCATCATTTAATGAGAGATATTTTATTTCCCCAGCTCATATTTATTGGCGGAGGGGAATGGACTCTGGTTGGAGCTCAAATTTAGATACTTACGTGGGCTCCCGATTTTTACTACCTGTGATTGCCTGTCGTTGTGGCTGTGTTGCTGTTTATGCCACGATTTGATACGCTCAAAGAAAACTGTCGAATTTGCAAATGACGAAGCCCTATTTAGATCTCGAGGCGCTTTTGTCTAGGCCCGGGCCAGAAAAAATATATTTTTTTGCAAAACAAACAAACTCAAAGTAATTTGTTTTTCCCCCCAAACCATTTTGGTGGGAAATGGGCCAGCGTATTGCCTCAAACCTGTCAGTAAATGGCTTATTTTTTTCTATATATATTTTTGTGTTTACCTTCGTTGGCGCTGGGCTAATTTGCGAAAGCCGGTTGCAACTGTTGAAATAAGGAAATTACATTAACGCCAGTCATTCCATCGATTGCCATGTTTCATTAATAACAAACGCCTGTAAATAAATGGGGAACAAAGGGAACAACTATGGCCACAACTATGCGATAAGTCAATTAAAACTGTGGCCAGAAATAAAGCATTTCGTTTGGTTTTTAAATACCCTTTAAATATAAACACAAAAATGTGACAAAAAAGGAAAGAGAAGGAATAATGTAGGAGCTGACAGGAGCCTTTTATTTAGCCTATGAATACCCTTTAAATATAAATAGGAAATATGAATAATTGTGGAATACATTTCAGTTAAATAATATATACAGCAATGTGTGATTTGAATAAATAATATATATTTTACTTCAGTAAGATATATTCTTTCTTATCTCCTTAAATAAACATTAAATTTCTCTCTAACCCTTTTAGAGTTTAATTTTAAATAAAAAGTAGTAAATTTAATATTCCTTTTTTGATTCGTTAAAGTGTATTGCTTTGTTAAAAATATCAAAATTAAACGGCTATACATTTTATATATCCGCTGAAAGAGTAAAGCCCCGCATGAACAGATATAAAGCGCATTTAAATTAATAATCAATTTAAAACACAATCGCTTACTGGTGGCTGCCGCGGCATCAAAACAAATGAGAAAAGGAATTTCATATTGAATTAATGCTACTAATGAATATAGTTCGCGTGCTGTTCACGTTGATGACCAGCACGGGCCAGAAAAACGAGTTTAATTTAATTTGTGTCAATGCAGAGCGATAAGCAACGAGGCCGGGAAATGGGAAATTGTATTAATCAGACAAATAAGTGTTCGCTTTATTTTATGAATAATTAAAAAAACAAAAAAACACACACAAAATGCATGGGGAGGTGGCGGTGCTTCGCCGAATGCCAATGAACCGCTGTCGGCGCCAAATTGACTTTCCCAGAACACTTAAAGCCCAAATTGCATAATCAAATACACATCCATTCAATTATATTTGCGTCACTCCAGAGCCAGTAGAGCTTCGTGTGAGAATAACTTGGCCAAGACCCAGTCAAAGCCGAGTTTAATTCAATTTAACTTAATGAATATCCATATCGAATATTCGGCTTAAACTCGATTTAAAACCAAAACAATTCCCCCCCAAGCCACCTTCTCTCTCTCTCGCTGGTCAACGGAATGAAGGGAAGCCAAGGCATGCGCCGAGGCTCTCTCCTGTTTCATTTCCATCATTTTCCGGGCTCTTTGGAAAACCATAAGAGAGAGAAAACTCTTAAGCTCTTATCAGCGGCAAGAGAGGCCTGACTGAGCCACGAGTAAACTTGGCCAGCAATTAGACATCTGTCAGCGTGTTGACCCAGGAAACACTCGAAGAATCCCCGGCAGAAGCGGCAGCGGGAGCTGAGGCAGCGGCAGCTGAGGCACTCCATCATCCCTGGCAACAGTCCAGCCATTCCGCTCATTCATCCTCCGGGGCCGTGGAACTTCACACGATTTTGATGACCATAATGACAACAATTAAATATAAATCACCGAGCAACATCATGGCCAGGCCTTACCTTTGCCCCGCATTCTTCTTCGAGCCGAGCCACGCACACATACAATTAGCTTTTATGGCCGCGGGGCCAAGGAAAATGGCGGCCATGGCCAGGACGCACTTGGCCAATGGTAATTTGAAAATATGGTAATTATGAAGCGGCTTTGTATAAGGCAAACACAAAAAAATGCCAAGAGGGCGGGAGTTAGTAACGGAATGAAAACAGCGAAGCCAGAAACAACCTCTGACACCGCCGTGTCTGTTCTAATTAGGCGCACATAAATTGCACCACAAACAGCACCGCCAACAGGCAGACCAGGACACAGGCATCAGCGCCCAACACGGCCCGCCATGAACAACAAATCCTAAATAACAATTAAAACAATTTCGCAAGATTAAAAACACCTTCCAGCCAATGCTTTAATATTTTAATTAAAAATTCCATAGCCGCAGCTTTTCTTCTTTGCCGCCCCATCCATCGCGCGAGGTGTTGCCACATTCTCCAGGAGCCCCCTCCAGGAGCCCCTTCCAGGAGCCCCCTTGAGCGAATGAGTGGTCGAGTGCTCCCTGAATGGTCTCTGGAGGCCTATGACTTTGAATTATTGCACGGCGAGTCATAAATTAAGTGCGTGGCCCTCCTGACCCCTGCTGCGGCTCCTGCTCCTGCTCCTGCTGCTGCTACTGAGGGGGAAGGAGCTTGGTCTCCACAAGAGCACAAGAGTGCTGCCAGGTGGCTGGATCAAGCCGTAACGGGGCCAATCAAGCCCTTGCATCGTGAATGTGAATCGGGGCTCAAATAACTGCATTAATATATGTCTACTTGAACAAA
This sequence comes from Drosophila parvula, assembly GCA_018904695.1. Classification (NCBI taxonomy): domain Eukaryota; kingdom Metazoa; phylum Arthropoda; class Insecta; order Diptera; family Drosophilidae; genus Drosophila; species Drosophila parvula. Next base: position 88,309 of record JAEIIG010033220.1, on the reverse strand, counting down.
TTATAATACTTATCGGTTAAGTGGGATTGGAGTTGCTGAAAATGCACTAACAACTTGTATTTATATTGTAAAGTTAGTCCCAACAAGGCTCTCTATAAAGCTATAATAATTATTTTGGTTTTGTATAAATTAAATAAATGTATTTATTGGGTATAACTTTCTTGAAACATAAACCTATTTAAGCCCCGAGCTTAAGGCCTAGAATCCAATGTTAGCTATTAGTTTAACACTCATTGTTAACTTTAAATAAATAAAATAATTTAATATTTATTGGGTAAGCATATAGAATGTAAGTCTAAGTAAAAACAGGTTAGAGTTAGAACAAATGTGTCATTGCTTACCATTAGCAACAAGTAGAATACAGTGTGTGCTAATAAGTATCCAATAAGTAAGGGCGTTACAACAACGTGGAAATTTATAAAAATATATTATTTGATTCTGAAGAAATGTTTTATATTTCTAAGAGTTTTAAAGACGCTTAACCATATTCAAATCAGGATTATTTTCCAATTAATAGCTAATTTAACAGAGCTCTGTTTTATCTGCCTACAACTGCAATGTATTTTTTCTTTTGCGTCTTTTTTCTATTTATTTATTTTTTTTTTTTAATCTTTTTACCCGATTTGGCTGAAAGGATTTTTTTTGTTCAAAGATCACGTTTAAAAGTTATTCATTTTTGAACCTACACATTACCATCACATTTTTTTTTAAAGAAGCCGCCAATTTTGTCAACAAAAATGTTTAATAATATTCAATTATGTTCAGACAAAGTTCTTCAAATATAAAAAATTTAACTAATTAAATGATTTCTAATCAAGAAAATAAATTGGTTTGATTTTCCCAAGGATTTTAAATAAAAAAGGATTTTACTAAATCGCCGAGGTATGTATGATTATTTTATTTTGTATCTTTTATTTAATTATCAGTAGAAGAAGCAGAAGTTCTTTTATTTTATCAATTAATTATTCACAAAAAATGTTATGAGGCGATGTTTTGAAGAAGTCACGGTTGCTGAGGCCCTAAAGAGCTCTTGATTGAACACCTCCAATGTTCTTTCATTTAAAATATTTAATATCTTATTGGTTCCAATTTTTAACCATAACTTGAAGTTAATTCCTTATTCATTTATTCAAAGGATAATAAAATTATTTAAATAAATAGATAGAAAAATGCAATCTTACAAATATATTCATTTATGTTTAGAAAAAGTTCGTAAAATATAAAAGATTTAACTCATCAAATATAATAGAAATTCTTTCTGAAACATAGCCTGAAATCTTAAAATGCTTAAGGGACACTTTAAACCGAATTTAGCCAAAAAATCCTTCTCCTATCATCTTACTTCAAAACCTCTGACTGCCTCTACCTGTCTCTTCCCGGGTTTTCGCACACCTTCCAGTAACAGAACTTGAAGCAAGGAATCTACCATTACCGAAAAAAGCGGAAGCAGGAGGAGGTTTCTTTTTTTAGGACACCTTTAGACCTTCATAAATAAGTGCGCGAAGTATATCGAGGGGAGTTGAACCCGTTAAAGGCCGAGCCGAGTCCTGAAAGATTCCGAGGCGGAGGAGGTGAGGTGGCACTTCTCAAGCCGCTGTTGTGGCCGCGCAATCAAATTCAGACATTTGCAGACACTCTCCAAGGCTCAACGCTCGACGCCGCCCCGCCCTCTTTCGCTGCTTAAGTGTCGTAAAGTCCTGCTCAGGCAGCGAGCGGAGTTTAAGCCGGAAGAGCGGGAAGCGAGGAGCAAGGAGCGAGGAGCGGGCTCGGAGCAAGGACAACAGCGAACGGGGCTTTTATGATTTATGCAACTATCGCCTGCAGCGTGCCGGAGAAGCAGAGGGGTCGCTGGAGCAGGGGCAACCAGGAGAGCCATTGCCGAAATCCTTGAGAGAGCCGCCCGAGGCGCGTAAATTCTTTTTTCACCTCTCCTCATTTTTTTTTCTTGTGGACATACATACGTCTCAGACACTGGCGGTGAGCGGGGCAGGAGGCGCTTCAAATTGTGCAATTTTTATGGACGCACTGTGGGGGCAGTGTGGGAGAGGGGGGGCGCGACGGCATTCATGAATAAAAGATTTTCCGATTCACCCCAGAAGAAGAAGACGCTCCCTGCTCCTTCAGCCGCCCAATTTATTATGCTGTTGGCCTTGCCGAGTGCAAATAATAAGCAGCAAGTGCACAGCCCCGCCTACAGCCACGCCCACGCCCACGCCTGGCACCTTGCCGCCATCCACACGCCCACACAATTGTCAAGGAGGCGCCGTGTGCCCCTCCAAAGGCGGGCTGGAAAATTAGCAAAGCAAACGCTCGGCTGCAGTTTACTTGCCATTTAAGCGCCGCACTCGACAGCTGTGTTTGTCAGTGGCCCCTGCGAGTTGCAACCAGCAACGACAGCAGCAGCAACAACAAGAAAAACAGCTGCAGGGAAAACCACAAACGGCCGGAAAGTTGCACTTTCTGGTTTATTATTTTTCTTTTTGTCGCATTGTCTTCTCTCTGGAAATACATTTTCGAAATTTACAACTTTAAAATCTATACGGTTTTAAAAATAATTTAAGTTTATTTATTTTCATTTTGTTAAATATTTTATTTTTAAATTTCTTAATAATTTTAAAATATTTACAATCTTATGTATGTAAAATACTCGTTTCTTCTTGGTTTGACATACATTTTACACAGGAGTTCCCTCTGGTGGAATTATTTTGTCTTGTTTGCACTGCTTTACACTGCTTCGTCAAAATTCGGGATATGGTTGAACCTGAAAAGTTCATTGAACATGATATAGGAGGCTTTTAGCTTGGAAATAGTTCTAAGGACACTATCTTGACCCGAACCAATTACCTTACGTAAAAATCCGGTTACTTACGTTTTCGCGTACCTTCTTAATAAATTTAATTGTAATTGTAATTTAGTTTGAACAGAGTCGCCGCACGGATCTCTTGAGTTCTTGAGGGTAATTTGCCACGCCTCAAGGCTTTTCCGGGGTTTCCAAGGAGGTTTTCTCTAAAATTGGAGTTGCTGCTCCTATCCCGAATGCAGGCGAACCCGTTCCAAGGGATCTCAGTTGTTGCAAAGAGCGTGGAGCTGGGAAAAACACGTAAAACAAAAACTTTTCTCGCACAGTCTGGCAACGCCAAATGTCTCGCGGGTTGTTTAGCTATTTTAGTGTAGCCAGTTGTCGCTAAAACCGAAATATGCTCCGTTTTCTGACAAATTTGCAGCACTATGAACGGAACCACCGGCGGTCACACTGCGCAATCGGACAGTTAAAAAAAAGAAAAAAATCGAACGGTCTTGTTGTTGCGCGCGGGCGGATGATAAAAACTGAAACAACGGCGCTTTCGGCCGCTCACGCTCGTGATTTATCCTGTTTTTTTTCCTGCAAACAAAAAAACAAATTCGCCAGATTTTTCGGTTTAGCTTCGCTTAAATTTTAAACGGCTGCGTGGGCGTGTGTGCGTAGAAGTCAGTGTGTGTTCGTGTTTTGTGTGATATATTGTGTTGGCCCTGTAGCCTGCTACAGTAAATACTCGGTTACGCGCCCTGCACTTTGTAAGTGGTTAAAGTGTGCGAAAAACGCGATAAAATGCAAAAAAATGCGAAAAAAGCGAAGAGGCAACTAAGCAAACTAGAAAAAACGCCAAGTCTCCTTCTCCCTCCGCCTCGCTCGCTCTCTTTCCTGCCCTCTCTTTGGCTTACTGCCATTGTTGTTGTAGATTTTTTGCCGCCTATGACCAGCGTTTTGTTGTTGCGCAGCATGCAGCGCAACGTGCGTGTGTGTGTGCTTGTAAATTCCAAAACATACGCCGCCTTGCACAGTGGTTCTAAAGTTGGAAATATCACCCAAAAGAATTTCCAATTCCAAGGCCCGGCTTGGTGTGTTCTATCTTTGTGTGCGTGTGTCTGTTTGGGTGTGTCGCGTTAATAATAATTTTCCGCTTTTGTGCCGCTTAAGTTTCTTTCACCAATTCCTCCATTCTAGACCCCTTCGCTGTTAACTTTTTCGAATGTCGAGTGTGTCCGTGTGTGTGTGGAAAAGGAAAGGAAGCAACAAATGCGTTGCGTCGCGTTGCCAACTACGTGATGAAATGCGTTATATGGCATTCCAGCCAATTGACAATTAGAATTGATTATTATTCATTATTCCGCTTATTAACAGCACACGCACACAAGCAGCACATTCCTTTTTTATAAAGAGAGAGAGAGAGAGAGAGCGAGCCAGCCAAGTTAGCGCTTCAACTCTCTCTTTCTCTCTCTCTCTCGGGCGCGCTCAAACAAACTCCAGTGAGCCGCAACAACAAAGCAAATGGCAAGGCCAGGCAAAGGCCTACGTTTTTGCGTAACGTAAGGCCGCCACGTAATGCGTAAATACTCCAAATTAATCAAGAAAAAAATCACCAAATAAAATTACAGCCCCCCAAAAATTGTGCGGTGAAAATGTGGGCGAAACGTGTGCGATAAGCCTAGGCCCGGGAAAAGTGTCTGGCAATGTCCGTCAATGTGATTTGAGCCAAGTTTAAAGAGACAACAACTGCGACAAATACGAAGCAAAGGCAGCCACAGCAACTGCGACCCCTTCTTGACCCCCCCGAACCAGAAAAAAAACCAAGACGACGTCGAAGAAGAAGCAACAGCAGCCGCAGCGGCCGAAGACGAGCAGCATGTTCAAGTGCATTCCCATCTTCAAGGGCTGCAACCGGCAGGTGGAGTTCGTGGACAAGCGCCACTGCTCCCTACCGCAGGTGCCCGAGGAGATCCTGCGCTACTCGCGCACCCTGGAGGAGCTCTTCCTGGACGCCAACCACATTCGCGACTTGCCCAAGGTAAGTTTTTGGAACTCTGGGGTATCAAGGGGTTTCAGTCACAAATATATTGATTCTCAGTTGGGAAATTTATTTAATCAATGGACCGAACTATAGCCCATAATACATTATACATAGTTATTTTCCATAGTTAACTGACAGAAAGATGTTAATTATAAAGGTATATTCATAATCGGGGAAATAATATAAATCGAGGTTATTCAAGCTGGGAGTACTTCGTCTTGGAAAAGTTTGAGTTGGAGAAGTTTGACCGCGGCCCGGGGAAAATCAACCTGAGCTGACTGAATCTCAACTTTTGGGTCTGCTGGCCTGGGTGCTGGTGCCAACCTGCAAATGTCATAGTTCAAAGTGTGTGGGAAATTGAATAAATTCGTCAAGTCAGCTTTGGTGGGGGTGAGAATTTAGTGGGTAGATGCTAAATGAAAATTAAATATTAATAGATGCAGTGTTTATGTTTCAAAAAAGAACGAAAACAAGGTTGGTGCGAGAGCAACAGTCGAATTTAAATTTCTCAAAAAAAAAAAAAACAAGATGATTTTGTTAAATATATTATTGCATAACAAAATAAAATGCAAATTAAAGCTAAAACATAAAGATGTCCCTGTTTATATTCCCCTCAATCTAGATCTGTTTCCAAGAAACGAAATGAGTTCTTAGGAAAAAAATTATAAGCAAATGCCAATAGACTGCTGGGCATTCCGATATGGATTGTTTGATCTGCTCAAACCCCTTGGTTATCTGCGACAACTCTGTACAGAACGGCCTTGTCTGGCGGTGATAGCTTTATGTTTGCAAACTTGTCCCACCGCCGGTGTTGTCGGTCCTAAGCTTAAGGGGTTGATGGCTGGGCACGTAATTTGCATCCCCGGGTGCGTTGACCCCGCCCAGGGCCGGTCCTTCTTCTCTCAACCCAACCTCATCCTTCGCTGAATGGCCATTCTCCTTTGGTCAGCCAGCGAGGCAGCTATCTGCTGGAGCATCGCCATTTACTAAGACAACAATTACGACAAAAGAGGTTCCCCGGCCGAGCGGAAGTCTTTAATTAATGCGGGGAAATGGGGGGAAAAGCCGCGCAGTGGGCTGCGTTGGGCCGAGTTAACTCTGGCCGGGGTTCTTTGACAGTGCAGCCACAATGGAGAGAGTACATGCATAATTGAATCTGCAATTACGCAACGCGGGTCGGGACAGGCAGGCAGATCAAAGGCTCCGGCATGTGCAGCATTCTAATTAGTGGCCAAGTGCCCCGATAATGCCCACAAATTGGGTGTGGCTTCCATGGCCGCTTGCTCTCGCGCATCTACGAATTATTTCGATTGGGTTGTGAATAATTCTGGTTATTTATTTGGCAGTGCCAGCCAGCGGTCTTCCGCGACGCCGGCAGCTGGTAAATAAACAAGAAAACAAGCATAAACAGTGCCTCGTTGACATAGCAACAAGTGGTGGGCGGGTGGCGGCTATAGTTGCAATTCATTTGCGGTCAGCCAGCAGCTCCTTTCCGTCTGCCGTCTGCCAAGAGTTCGGTCAGTTTTCATTAGGCCTTCCTCGAGACTTCATGCAGCTTCGCTCAAGTCTCCTCCACGCCCAGCCGCACTCACTAATGAACTTCTAATGCAAATGCAGAGCCAGCATTTATTGGAGCAGCGTTCAACGGCCACATGTTGCAGCCGCAGCAGCAACAGCGACTACATGTTGCTTTCCCGCAACAAGCAGCAGGAGAAGAGCAACCACAATGGACGACAAGACTCCCATATAATGATGATGTTCTGAGTTCGGTTGAATGCTAAACGAATGACAGCGACGGCGGATGTGATTGTTGCTTCAGTTCAGCTTCTGCTGATGGAATGGCGAGCCGTTCTCAACCCTTTCTGGATTGTTGAGAGCGGTACACAATTTCCGCGTTGTCATAGCATCGACGAGCGGCGGGGAGGGAGAACACGCGAAGAAATTGTATGAATAGATTACTGATTGTCCTACCTTCAACGGGGATTCCAGAATGTATCATCAGTCTTGCCATCATTTTGATTTTAAAACACTTAAATAGTGAAGTGTTTTTAAAATAATATTTATACAATTTAAAACCTAAAAATATGTAAAATCCTTGTAAATTTGTAACCTTTATACGGATTACATTAATTCTAACTTATATTCGTGGAAAATTAACTTTTTGTTTTGTGTGTAGCGACCTGAATAGACTCGTTACTAACTCAGCGACAATCTGTTTCAATCTTCTGGCATTCGTTTGCTTTCATCAGGCGGAGTTGGCAATTGAATGGGAAAATGCAGCTTTAAATTCAGCATTTTCCGCAATTATTTAAAGGGCCCCTTTAACTGTAGTATGGTCCTCTCCTCTGCAAGCGATTTGCATTATGCAACTCCTCGATTAGAGCTCTACAGCGTTGAGTTATTGGAACCTACCCCAAGGAGACACAGTGGACTCAATGCGGCCAGAAAATTGGCCTCTCCACCACTGGCATACCACCCACCATTCACAGACCCAACTGGCCCCATTCATTTGGGCCAATTAGTCACGCTCTGAGATAAGATACCGAGTAATCACCTTATCGCCTGGCATTGCCCCAATGGGCCTGAGGTTCAACCTGCTTACCCGGCCGGGCCAACCTTCCTGTCTTTTCCGACTTTCGTCGTTTGCTTTTCAGGCCCCCGCCGAAACCTGAACCATAGCAGGTGCCTTTCGGCGACGGGAGGAGGAGGCGGGGGCGCTTGTGAAAAACTTAACCGGCAGTCTGGCTATTGAACACACACAAAGAGCGAGGCAACAACAAGAGCGGAGCGACGGCAATGACATCATTTGGTAGTAATCGCGTACCTGACACAGCGAACTCGACAACAGCTACGAAAACAGCCAGCAAGAATCTAAAATGGCGTCGCACCGCTTTTAGTGAGTTTGGCTAAGTGAGCGCAATAGTCGCCGCACAACTTGGCTCAACACCTGGCTACCCCAAAAAGATACCCAATCCCCCTTTGATTTGGCAACTTTTGGGTCATCAATATAGCTTGGCCAACACTTGGCCCATCAATTCATAGTGGTTTTATTCAGGTTCTAAATAAACCAACAAAAATACAGTCTTCACCTTCATAAATAATACTTTTAGATTAAGTAAAAACTATAAATTATCTAGCACTCAACTATTTGTTATAATAAACAAAGAAAGTTAAGTATTTTAAGGAAACGAAAGTCATATAGGTTACTTTTATCATATGTTGATTGTTTTTTTTAGTAAACACAACTTATAAAGAATGTCTATTATGTGTTTCCAACATAAAGATTTGGTTAGCCAATTATTTACCGATTTTACGAGCTTGTGTTAAACCACAGTTATCATCATCCTCGAGCCTCGAGTCGAACTGTACTTAACTTGTGGAATTTCTCATTCGATTTGTTTTGAGTTTTTCATTTCGTTTTCGTTACACTAAGCCACGCTCGTCTCTCGCATTCCCCATCGCTTATTTTGTTGTATTCTATCCACTGCTGGGAGCTTGTGGAAACCGGTTTGCCTATAAATAAATAAATGTTTTCCACTTAATTGTTTCTGAAGGCTTTTGTATCAAACATTACCTGGCCGGGAGCTGGAGCTGCTCTCTGAGTTTGTTTGCAGCTGTTTAAAAAGTTATTTACCCAAAGTGCATTTCTCCCAGCTAGCCGAGATTTGTCGAGGATGCTGCAGCTTTTAGATATATGGCGCCTGATATGGCAATGGCGTTGCAATTTCTGTATTTGCATCTAAAAGATACTAAATTTTCCAAGCAGCTGTTTGGGAAACGAGGAACGAACGGTTTTAAGTGCTTTTCCGCTGACTTCCAGTTGGCCTTTTTTTATCCAGTGGCTGGCTGCAGCGTCTGCAGGCTGCCATAAAGAAAGTTGTTGGCATGACAAATGCATAAAGGCACACACTCACAAACACGCACAGATACTCAGATAGTTGGCCTGCAATGGTAAATGGAAAAATGAAGATGTACAGATTGGACCAGGGGCCCAGATACAGCCAGGCAGTAGATGCGATTCCTTCGGCGGATGCCACTGGAGAAGCTCGTGTCGTGTTTGTTCGACGATTACACATATTTGTATATTTTTCGACTCCTCTGTTGTTGCAGCTTCACTCGAAGAAAAGTTTACTTGAAACGAGAACGAACTGAGTCATTAGAACATTGAGTTTCCTTGGCAAGGACTCGGAACTTGTGACTTATTACTTTTTAACTTCAAGTCTTTTTGTAAATAAATCAACTTAAAACTCTTTTGCATTTCTTTGAGTGCATCTGTGTATCTGTATCTTCAGTGCGGCGTGAAATACTAAACGTAGTCGGAGTCTTCAGTTCCAGCTCTGCACATAATTGCTGCTGTCTGTCTGTCTGTTGAATGTTGTTGGTTCGTTGCCTGGTTTGCGCTGTTCTAGCTCAGCTGGTTTACGTGGCCGTGGCTGTATAGATGCGTTCGCAGAGATACTCGCAGCCGAAATGTATCTAGAACCCGTTTCGGCCCGAGTGCGATGCTTGCTGGGCGCCTAGTCATTTGCAACATGCACACACCACTCGCGAGTGCGGTTATGTCTGTACATGCGTGTGCTGCCACGCTGTGTGAGTGAGCCAGATACATCGGCGGTATCGGACTCGGGACTCGGGCAGTCGGATGCGCGGACTCGGATTCGGATACGAAAAAAGATTACACTTGCAGATACTGACTGGGGCACATTAAAACATTGCTGGCGAGCAGCGAAGCGCGCCCGGGTCATGGTCCGGTTCGCACTCTCCCCTCAAATTGCATTATATTGTGGATCAGGAATTGGCTGACCCACCGGGCAGGCTCCATTAGTATGGCTTTTAGGCAGCACAAATTGGTTTTCCGACCGACCGGGCCCGGGCCCGGGCCTTTAACAATGCCAAATTGAATTGTTTTTGTTGGAGCTTCGTTTACGGCATCCCAGATAAAGTAACTAGGCTTAAAATCGAATTATGCACATGCAGCTCATACGGTGTTGTGTCGCTCGTTCGGTGATGCAACCGATGCGAACAGCGAACAGCCGCCGCAGTTGGCCGGGCTAAAAGCCGGCTACTGCCACTTGCTGGGCGCCTGCTCCGACTAGATACAATAGTAAAAGTGTGCTGCCTGAGTGAGTGAGTCTATCCCGAGGCGTGTGTATGTGCGCTCGAGTGGCAGACAAACTGGTAGTACTCGGTGCTCGGTGCTGGGTGCTCCGTACTCTGCACTCTTGACTATAAGCCGGCCGGTCTGCCGGCCGGTAATTTATGGCCATGCAAGGAGAGTGACGGGCGAAGACATGTACATGTACGTGCGCACACACACAACAATGCTGCGGAGCTGCAGCGTGGGTTGTTTGGGCCAAGGGGGCGGGCCGTGGCCTGGGTCTCTTTTGTGCCAGCACTTGGCGAAAAGTTTGCAATTCGCATTCATTTTTATTGTCGTCATGCCTTGTCCTCGTTTTGTTTCTCCGCTTTTGTTGGGCTCTCGGCCAGTCGTCCACCTTCTCCCGCTGTCACCCTTGCCACCCCCTTTTGGGCCATTTTCATATGCAAGCTTTGTTTTTTTTTCTTGCTTTTCGGCCGGCGCTGCTGTCTTCCTGCATTTTTTTGCGCCTGCCTTTGTCGCTGACAGTTGCAACTTTTTGACGCATGATTTGTTGAAAGGCTTTTCGCTTTTTCTGTCTGCTTAAATAGGAAAAAGAACATGGCCATTGTAGGTGGCCAAAAGCAACGAAAGCAATGCAGCTGACACTAATGGAGTCTAAGCCGCTTTGTCTTTAAAGAGCCCCTTGTTCATTAGGCAAACCAATGCTTTTTCTGACATTGACTTTCCAAGAAACTTGCACTGGGGGAAAAGTATAAAAATTAATGGGGTTTTAAGGGAACCTTGAAATTGGGTTTTAAGAAAAGGTAATTGCTCTTTATCTTATTTTCAGGCAGAGTTTTTTGTTCCTTTCTCTGAGAAAAACGAAAATTGTATGTCTCTGTTGATTTTTCCATTTAAATTGTCTCAAGAATATAAGTACCTATACTTAATAAAGTTATTAATGATTAATCAAATCACTATATAGATTATGGCTCTTGATTTCACATCCCACCTAAATTCTAAAGTAGATTACAATTTTAAAAGTTCTGTAACTCATTTTCTTGTGATATCTTATGTCCGAATTCACTTGGATTTATGGCCAGCCGTTCCTTAAATTCCTTTCGATTTGTTGTAAGTCCAAAAATGGTCAAAGCTGGTGGCAGTCAGGCCTTGTCCGAGGTGCGGAATTCGCTTGTTCAGTGCCCCAAAAAAACTGGGTCAACAACTCCCAGCACTTGGCCGGCACTTCTATTGTCATGTGGGACAAACAAAGAGCGCAACAAAAAATAGAAAGAATTTAATAAACTTTACGGCCACAACTACGAATTATTTTCATTATTCTGGTGGCCGCTGCTCTTTTTTCTTTTTGTTGGGTTTGTTGGGTTGTTGGGTCGCCCCAAGAAAGAACCAACAACAATGGCCGATAAAAATCGCGCTGGCAGAACCGAAAGCAGCGTCGTCGACGGCGGCTGTTAACCTTGAGGTCTATGACTCAGCGAGTCGGTAACTTTCTTTCCAAGATGAGTACTCCACATTGCAGGAAGGTCAGATGGTGGAGGTACGGGTTGGGATGCGGGCACACTCCATAGGTACTCCTAGGCACCCTTCACTTTGGAAAGTCCATGGAGCGCCAACATAATTTATTTCGAAATTCGAATCGAAGTCGTGATTTTCATAAATGAATTGTTGGCGACATGTCTCCTCTGTCTGGGCCGAAAGGAAAGCTGGAGCGCTGGAGCTGGCCGAAAAAAGGAGGAGGCAACCCTGGGTGATTCTAATGGTAAACTGACTGGTGGTGGACGGGTCACGGCTCTAACAAATGACAACCTCTGGGAGATTTATGACCACGAAAACGAAGCGAACGAACGAACGAACGAACCTAACTGAGATGCAATGGCTTTTGTCTCGAAAGGCTCCCGAGAGTCGTGCTGAGGTCTAAATCTTGTTTCTTCTCTCTTCCGTGCTTGCAGAATTTCTTCAGATTGCATCGCCTGAGAAAGCTGGGCCTGAGTGACAATGAAATTGGCCGCCTGCCGCCGGATATACAAAACTTTGAAAATCTCGTCGAGCTCGATGTTTCACGCAATGGTAAGTCTAATCCCCAATACAAATCCGAGTCCCCGAGTAACAAAATACACCCAATAAGCATGCAACAAGTGCCTAACTCTAAATGGCATGGATGGACCGTAGATGTGGCTGTTTCTGATTTCGATTTTGGTTTTAGCCGGACAGCACGTGTCCGTTGATTGCCGTGATTGAATGACAGAGTGATTGAGGGAGGCGGCAGCACATTGTGGTCTCGATATCCATCCTCATTTAGTGCCACACGCAATGCAGCTGATGTGGCAACAATTGCATACAATAATTGCATCTATGTCAGTGATTGGACGGGGCTATCGGTAATTGTGTGTATCTGCGGTTGGCTGCGATGAGCCTGCAACTGAATCAGCATATCGGATGACGCATCGAGCTTTCTCCCTTGACGTGGGTTGATCAACCTAATTACAGAAAATGTCGGGCTGTCATCCGTGGTGGTTATTGAGTTATAACTAATTGTTGTATTGTTTGCAGCGAGCTTCTCTTGCATTCTGATTGAAATCGATTAAAAACGGAAACAATGAAAGTCATTGGCATTTTTCGCTTTAACTGCGAGAGCCGTTTTTGTTCTACTAAAGCCGCTTGCTTGAGCGCTGTCTACTACGCTTTGCCTGCATTGTACAAGCAGTAGCGAACGAGAGAGTTTCTTTCTCGCTGTATTCTGAGACAGCTACACATTTTTCTTTACTACGAGGAGAGACCACTCTTTATAATTCATTTTCATGTTACCTTGGAAGCGGAACCGAATTATACGAGCTCTGTTTCAAATAATTTCCCCTGATTAAACGGAAATAGCGTAGCAACTCGAGTAGGTAGAAATAATTAATTTAACAAAATGAAATGCGTTTTATATAGTTCAAAATGATTGAAAATCTTAGACAATAGCTTAAACCCCTATTCGTTTAAGCTTTCTGTGTATAGTTTTTCTATTAAAGTCTTCTTCCTGTTCTTTTATTGTTTAAATTGCTCTGTGTTACAGACTTTCAACGACTTTAAACTCAATTTAAGTGCAAACAATTGCATTGTCTTATCTCCACGGCGCATGCAACATCCGTATTACGCTGCTCGTTTCATGTTGCCCTACACACTTCAAGTATTGCCGCAAACAAAGAAGATGCAGCCGAGTTTTTAATAACTTTTTCCAAGCCAAACTTCTGTCATACATTGAATGCAACCCCCGTATATGTGTTTTCCGCTCAAGCAAGCATAAATCCGTAAACAGTAAACAGTAATTGGAGTCAAGTGCAGCTCGTTATATATGGAAACGAAATGTGTACCGAAAATAACTTAAATAAGTAAATCAGCTGCAGAAGGGCAGGCACCCTGCTTTTTTAAGACCCCTCCATGTCACGTCAGTATAACCATGGCAACAGCCGAATACAACTCGCCAAATTCATTCACAGCCCCCAAATGGAATATTATCGACAATGACGTCGCCGAGGCGCTTCCCATTTCCGTTCAAAGGTTCCAATTTCACTTGCTCGCACAGCGAAATTCAGCAACTTTGCAGCATTGCATTACCACACAGAGAAAATAAATGTTTACTGCTAGTTTACAGAGTACAAATATTTATATTATTGGAAGATTTCATATAATTCTGCTATCAAAAGATCAGATCACCAAAAGATTGTTTCTCAATTTCAATTTCATATTCTCAATAAATCTTTCTCAAGTTATAATAATTATGTTTAATTTAAACAATTTATTCCTGTGCACTCATTACCCAATTTGGCGCTGATATTAATGTGACTGGCGAGTCGTGTTTGGTTTACTACTGCTGCTTGTGATAGTTTGCTGATTATGCAGTTTACGGCTGGCTGTTTGCTGTTTGCTGTTTATACACATGACCCACAAATGACCAGAGACTTACAGCTTATGTACATATGTGTGTGTGTGTCTGGCCAAGTGAATGGACCTGAAGTGGTTCGTTTGAGCGGCTTGCTGAAATCTGAGCTGGATTTTCCTGGCTCTGGGTGAAAGGCCGCCCACGTTAGTCTCAGCTTAGATTATCCGCCTGGCAGGAATCGTTGATTAATGGTGCTTAAAGAGCGATAAGTCGATCAGAGAAATATTAAAAGATCTCTCCTAAAGCGCAGGCTTTCTATTTGAGCGGCGGCCCTCCTTGGGGAGGAAAGCCTTTCACATTCGATTGCAGCGGCGCTTAGTGCATGCATATTTTTTATTGGTCCACCGGGCTGCAGAGCTGCAGCACAGGTGTGTATGAGTGTGTGTGTCGGTGCACCTCTTAAGGTAATTTCCCAAGCACCTTTTCCTATTGCAAACCGCGAGAAAATTTAAATTCTCAGCTGTGGGTGTTGCATATTTTTCATTCTCCATTTTCCCTTTTCCATTTGTATTACTTTTTCGTCTTCCATTTTCCGCTCAAATTAGCCGGCTCGATTTGTATTCGGCTTGTTTGCCATGCCAGCTGCAGTTGCCACAACAATGGCCATCAGCCATGGCAGCCACAAGTTGAGCAAGTGCAGCGATAACAACCAAAAAAAAGAGGGAGTCTATTCCCTAGACACACCGAAGTTTAAATGCCCTTAACGACTTACATAATATTATAATTGCCAAGTTACTAAAATAATTTAAAAGCAGCTTCATGCAAACATATGAAGCACTGAGGCTTATTTTGTTATTTAATTCTGAAAATGTACAAATATGTTTATCCCCTGAAGGGACTTAAAGTATTAATATCTTTTTCGTGGCAAGGGTATTTCATGTGCAACTGCCACAGCACTCGCCCGACTGCACTTGACAATAGAATTTTGTACGCGACGTGAATTGTCGCCTGCGCCTGTATTTGTATGCAAGCGACGGCTATGGCTATAATAACAATTCTAATAAAAACAAGAATTCCCCTGGCACTGCTGGGTGTGTGGGTGTACTTGTGTGTGGCTCTGTGGGTGCGTTAATGTGGACACAGCTGTCCTCAGAATAATAGAAACTATATTTTACCCTTTTTAAATGTATAAAAGAAGGTAGCATATAAAAATTGAATTTGAAATGGTTAAAAAGCGGGCTGTGTGAAAATATTATAAAGAGATTATATGCACAGAACCTACTGATTTAACTTACCAAGTTTCATAATAAAATAATTATTAAAATTTAAATGTTTGAGTATTGTCGCCATAATTGATAAATAATGCTAATCAGTCAATTAGTCTGTGGAATATTTAGTAATTAAATTTAGACATACCTCGTCGTACAAGCAATCCGAAAACGTACGTAGTCCCTATAAAGATTATGGTAAAAAGTACTATAATATTTATATATATAGTGCTATAAACTTCACCACCAGTGTGTGTCTATGTACAGGTGTCATTGTTAGTCGTCGTCGCTAGTTTTGCACGTAAATCATTATGACAAGTTGACCTGCTTGCAAAACGTAAGACCAAAGGGCTCTGCCGGCTACTCTGCTGGCGCACTTTAGAGTACATTTTTATATTTTTCTCGTTTTTTTTTTTTTGCTTACTGCTAATTGTTTGTTTATTTGCTTATTGCGTTTTCTATTTCCATAGCTGCCATCTATTTTCGCTTTTCGCTTCGACTGCAGTTTCGCCGTTTATAGAGAGCCGCTTCGTGCCGTGTTTTGTTTACTAAATAACAAAATAAAGACAACAACAAAAATTATGTATTTTCAATGCCCCTGACGGCGTGTTGCAGTTGCCAAGCCGAGTTTATTTGTACGAGTGCGTTGTTTTTTGTTTTTTTTTTTGGTTAGCATCGAGCGACAATAGAATTGTGAGAATTTCGCTGTTCGAGTCTAATTTTTGGAATGCCAACCCGATTGGATGTGGTTGTGTCACGGCGTGAATAGTTACTGAAATGGAAAGATACAAATTTGAAAAAGTGCACAGCAACAAATTTATGATTTATAATTTTAGTTGCAATTTATTTTCGATATAAAAAAACATACAAATTTAGTAGGAGCATTTGTATAGATTTCCCTTATTTGACCGCCGATTACTTCAATTTTCTATGTAGTTACCAATGCTAGGTTTTTGGTGAACAAAATTTGGATTTTCCCTGTTTATCCAACCATAACTTGCATCTACTATTTATTTACTAATTTTAGAATGGTGATTTCACGTAGTTATTTGAGTGGAAGTGCAAGTTTGTCAACTTTCCAGCGCCCTGGGAGACTTGCTTCGCCTAAAGCTGATGGAAACTCTGTCGGACAAATGCCTGAAAGTCGACCAGCAATCAACTCAAACAAACTCAATTAAATGCTATTTGAAAGTCATGCCCTTAGGCCCTGTACGACACTTGTTTCCCCTTCTGCTCTTGCCCCCTTCCCCCCAAAATGTGTGTCATCTTTCCCCCGATACTGTTTTTGTTTTCGTTGTGTTGCAATTGAGGCGTCAACTGGGTCAAAGTTAAAGTAAGCGGCCGCGTTCTTCTTCCCTCTTTCAATTGCAAAAAACAAATCGCGGCGCCTCCGTTGGAGTGTCGTGCTCATTTCGTTGTTCTTGGCGCTGGAGACTGCTGGAGACAGAGGTTCCAAGTCCCCAGGTCCCAAGTGCAGTCGATTCTCCACACACACACACCAGCAAAAGGGCATAAGTACGGGAAAGAATAAGCCGACAACGGCCGCCGACAAGGCATCAAAAGAACTTATCACACTTGCAAAAAAAATGCCTAAAAAAATAGAATGATTCACTTTTTATAAAATTAGATTTATCCACGACTTTTTCTAAGAACAAAGTCAATGTTCTTGAATGTATTTATCTTAAAGAAACACAAAAAGCATATTAAAAGCAAAAATGAATCGTTTATATTAATAAAAATGGAGCAAATAAATAAGACGAGGTTTCTATCAAATTTTGTCTCGCATATTTTACCCACGAACAATATTTATATTCTTGCAAGTATTTATCTTGACTTAAGAGAAGAACTCTCGACTCGAGTCTACTTTTCCCCAACTATAACCCCATTCGAATTTATTTTTATCAAAAGGTAGAAAGATTTTCTTTTTTTTTTTTTAACTGCAGAGAGAAAGACTTAGTGGAAGGGAGATGAGAGGCACACAGGAAGATGAATCGGGGGCAGCGAGAACAAAGACAAAAATCAAAGAATCTCCAAGCTTTGTCGTGGTCTCGGAACAGGCCATTAGCGTCCATGACTTTGTAGGAAGTTCTCCGAACGAAGAGCAATTGGCCAAGGCAAAAGCCAAAGCATCGCCACCGCCAAGTGCTGAGAACATTTCAATGTACTCTCTGAACAAACAAACAAAACGAGAAGACGACTGGCAGACAGACAGACGCACGAAAAGAATTGTATAATTAATAGCATTAAACAAAAACTAAATCAAAATGTCAGGGGGGAAAAATCAGCGCAAATTGAAAAATCATTTCTTCTCACGTTGGGCAATTTTATTCAATAGATTCCCCATGCTCTGCCCTCTGGGCTCCATCGCGCCCAGATTTATCTCGATCTTGTCGGCCTCTGGAGCCCCCAATTGACGTCACTCGGACGGGGGTGAGCAATTAAAAACTACTCGGCCAGCAGGCAGGCAGCCATCCAACGAACGGGCTTGTACAAACAACAAATCAAAAGTGAATCCTCTCGACTTGGCAACAGGCAGTTGGCAGCAGAGAAATGATGTTCAGCGAATAGAAAAACAAACATAAATGTGGCAAACAAAACTTGAACTTGCGCGTGTAAGAGCGATGTGAATACACAATAAAGTACTAATGTGTTCGCCTTGGAAAATTGCACAAACGTTTGCCAAACAGGGGGGGAGAGATGTATCTTCTTTACCTAAATGAAATGAAATGAACCGCTTCCGGTTTAAAAGTCTCCGGCCAAGTGACGCAGGTGTCCAAGGGCCAGGCACGGATTTTGATTTAATGAGAAACTCTGGAAAATTGATGGCTAAATAATTGGGTTTGGGTGGGAAACTTTTCCTCAGTCTTGCCAGAATGTCAATTGCAGCTGTACACTGGCTGTGCCAGTGATTGCTCTTGGCTCGTCGCATCTGTGCTCGTCTTTTGTGGGGCTTAAACAGAACCTGTTGCTCGTCGGCCTAACGAGCGCATTATAGACATTAAATCTGGCAAACCAACCGCCTACAATTCAAGTGGCCGCCGGGGCCTTGTTGTTGTTTGCCTGCTAATTGAATCTCAATTAAACGTCTTAGTCAAGCAGACTCATATGCGCTCGTTAACTCGGCTTTAATGCAGTTTACAGACAGTCACCTGTTGCGCTCGAACATCGCTGTCATCATCATCATTATAGTCGCATCTCTCTCGCCACAATTAAGAGTCATTTACTTATCACAATCTGTGCTCTGGAGGGCTGTGCCCCACAATCTCCTGCCGTTCTCATCTCATCTAAGCTCAGCCCAGCTCAGTGCAATTCTGGCGGCATCAGCAGCAGCAGGAGATGTGGCAATCATCCCCCTGGGGGCCACCAAGAATGTTTTGTTATCTAGAGATTACAAAATGTAGCTGGAAATTGCAGCTTATAAAGTATTGTCTTAGAATAATAAAAAAGGTAAAGAAGTTACCTTAGTTAACAAGAATTTAAAGACACAAAAGATGAGTCAGTAAGATTTCAAAACAAATAAAAACTTGTATCTTTATGATCTCTTATTAATGATAACAAATCAGTAATATGTAACTGAAGCTTATTCGTTATAGTTTAAAATCAATAAAACATATCATAAAAAATAATGGATTGATACTAGGTTTTCAAGATTTAAAATTTTATTTAAATGCTCGACAATGTAGCATAGCTGCTTTGCCAGCACTTGTTTGCAGGAGTGGCAGCTGCTTTTAGCCTTGTCGCTGCCACTAAAGACGGCGCTCAGGTTGAACGAGTGAGAACGCTGGTGGCGGAAAGCCATTTTCCCTGTTGACGCTTAGGGATTTTCTGCCAACAATGGCAGCCATAAAATTGCAGGGAGTGCTGGTGGTTGACGGTGACAACAACTGTGTCTCCCTTGCTGCTGCTCCTGCTCCTGCAGTTCCTTCGTATCAGAAGCCTTTTCATCATTTTGGATGCAGGCAGCAATGAGCGAAATGGCAACGTGCCATGGCAACTCATAACGGATGCCGAGTGCAGGGGATTAAAACGTAACCATTGAATCGGGGACGATTCTCTACCGATCCAAGGAAAATTGAAAAGCCCTAGATGGGTGCTTTTCTTCTTCCTCGCTCCACTCTCGCGCTAGTGAAATATGCATCCTCGACATCATCTTCATTAAGTGCTGCCGCCTGCATTGAGGAAGATGTATGGCGGTGACCTCGATTGTAGGCCTCATTCATCTCACCCCATTTTATATCTGACTTGGCTGCTTCTTCGTTTCGTCTGGGTCGCCTTGATATACTGACAAATCATTTCACATTTCACACAAGCGTCAGAGCAGCGTGCTCTTAAAATTTTTCTTCGTTCAATGACATTGAAAAGAATTTTCATATGTGAAAATACCCTCCCTTGGCCCCCCCGGGACACGCCCCTTGGCGGTGTCGTCGTCGTCGTCTGCTGACGTTTCGCTTGGCTTGCTGTATTTTTTGATGTCTTCGTTTCTTTGGTGTTTTTTTTTTTGGCACAGTTCTTCATCATTGATCTTGTCTGGTGGCTGAGAAATATAAAAGCGATATAAAATGCAAAAGAAGCGCTGCCGCATTGTTCCCGATTCTATATTTAGCAACCATATTTCACCTCATAGCGACAAAATATGATAAACAAATTGAATGTATATTTTTTTGGGGGGCATTTTTATTTAACTTTGAAGACTACCAACGCCTTGCCGCGCCCATGTTGCATAATTGCACAAATTGATTACAATTCCGCTCGGAGGCCCATTTGGGCGCTTTCCCAACTGTGTTCTGGGCACGCCCGGCATTTCCTCTAATTTCCCGTCTCCAAATGAGTTTCCCAATGGCCACACTGCCCCAATTTTCCCTACGGGTGTGCTTATGCGTATATAGTACGTGTGTGTGTTGTGTTAGAGGTCAACGAATTGTTTGTCACCGGCGTTCATCTAATGACCGCCAACTGTGCCGCACAGCTGAGCATCTTGTGGTGTGCCTTGCGTATGTGTGGCCCTGCCATATGTTTCCAATTGCCGTTGTGTGAGTGAGGGGAGGAAAACGAGAGCCAGGCACGGAGGAAGTGGAAAAGCGCCTTGCTGCGTCCATTTGTCTGCAACTGGCGGGATCCAATTTTGAGTGTTTTGCTTGATGGATTGACGAATGTGTTGTGGGGCGGCTGCTGCGGTATCTGCTTCTGCGGCGGCAAAAGCTTTTAGGCTTCAAAAGTTCAAAGAGCAGCAGCGCAGATTGAAGGATACGGATTCGCGTGATGCAACTTTGTCAGCACTAAATCCAATTTTGTGCAGTTTTATTAAAAATAAAGTGCATACTCTGCCTGAAACTTTATGCCACAAAGGCAAAATATTGATTTATTTTTATTTTACCAACGAAAATATTCTTCTTTTTTAATTCTATTGTATACTGAAATCAATTTTTCCAAGTCTTTTTTAATCTTCTTATTTAGTTGTAAAACAAAGTCAATTTCAAGTTACAGACGTTCAACTGTAGTTTCTATAATTGACCAGCTTGTTCAAGGCCATGAACAAGGCCTGCCACGACGGCACACAATGCCAGGCAGACATACAAAATAAATGTCAGTTTTTATATAATTTTTTAATTAAAGGCTGCTGCAGCTCTTCGTGTCCGTATGAATACGGGGCTGGCTGTGTGCGGCAATATGGAATGCAGTTGCAAATAAATGGCTTATCGGCGACCTGCCACAACTGGTGACATTCCCAGCACAGCAGCAGAGGCAGCGGCAACAACAACGGTCTATGACTGGCCACATCCGCTGATTGCCCCGAGGCCACAGCCGCATCCATTGTTTACCCCACAACTCGAGCATGTCCTGCCTCCGGTTCGCCCGATACCCCAAATATCCCACTTGTTTCCGTGCCACTCAACAACCCCCTCTGAAATCTCATACCTAGGCATTGTATTCATACCCCTTGATTGTAGAATTAAGGGGTATATTGGGTTTTCTATAAATTTAAGCTAATATCGCTGAGAAATAAAGGATAAGTGCGAATTCTCGAAAAACAACCGTAAAAGGAACTCGAATTAGGTTTGGTATATAATAATTTGATTTAAGTTTCATGTCCTCATTAGAAGAACACTTTTTTTCCCACTATTTTTAATTAAATATATATCAGAGATATAAAAATGGGCTCAACCATTATAAATATTACACTTCTTAAATTGTGATTGCACTCGGAGCGATCAAATTCTAAATTTTCTGATATTATACCTGAAACAAAACTATCTCGTTCGCTACTGAGCGCAAGGAAAGCACCCTCAATAGACCAAGATAGTCTGCTTTTGCACTTTAACCGAGAGAGAATGGAAGATGCTCGAGCTGAGACGTTTCTTTTATTTCTATTCCCTTCGACACGCGGAGGCTTAAAGCTGCCTTCACCGGGTATCTCATAGTCGAGGCACTGGACTACGTTACTACGTTACGTTCTTTTATCGTTGTTGTGCCGTCGTGGCGAGTTCGCGTTGCGGGTCCCACGTGTCGTATTAGTTGGATTGAATGCGCACACACGGGACCGCGTTGACCTCTCCGATGACGATGTTTCGTTTTGCCGGGGGGTGTGCGAGTCGGTGTGTGTGTGTATATATATTTCCGCCCCCTCTCCGTGTAACTGGGTCAATTTAAACAGTGTTGTAAAGGATTGAGCCTCCGGCCCCTGCTCCGACCACCTGTCATATTGCTTTTGCTGCCAGTTTGGTGGTTTTCATGCGGAGGCTCTCGTGGAAAAGCTTTGTGGGCGTGTTGGTAAACACACACACACACATACACATACAGCCTGGTTTTCCCGGGTCCTTTGCGTGCGCATTTCCGCTTTGGCAGCTCGAAATTTATTCGATCAACAAGTTTCGTTTGTCATTTTACGCTTCGTCTCGCTCTATCAGACCGGGGCCGAAACAAAATAATAACAAAAGCCCTCATGGCCAGAAGGAGTTCGATGGGGATGAAAAAAAAAGACGGAGTAATATACGGTATGCAAATGCCAACTGCGAGTTAATAGTTTTATCCCATCGATAATTCAGAAACTGCCAAAAGGTTGGCGTTGGCGCTTTAAGCCATATGACAAGGCCATATGCGGAAATCTCTCGCTCAGTGAGTGGGTCCCATGGCATATATTTATAGCGGATTTATTAATATATTAACGCGACGGCCCACTGGAGCAACTCATGCGTGAGCAAGTCAATCAGCCGAGCAGATAGAATTGTGTAACCCGATAACCAGCGAGCCTGACTTAAGCCCTTACGAACACAACATTTCGCAGCAATAATCAGTAAACAATGTGTCCTATCTCTCTCTCTCTTCGGCAGACATACCCGACATTCCCGACGACATCAAGCATCTGCAGAGCTTGCAGGTGGCCGACTTCAGCTCGAACCCGATACCCAAGCTGCCCTCGGGCTTCTCCCAGCTGAAGAACCTGACCGTCCTGGGCCTCAACGACATGTCGCTCACCACACTGCCGGCGGACTTTGGCAGCCTCACGCAGCTCGAGTCGCTGGAGCTGCGCGAGAATCTGCTCAAGCACCTGCCGGAGACGATAAGCCAGCTGACGAAGCTGAAGCGCTTAGATTTGGGCGACAACGAGATCGAGGACCTGCCGCCCTACCTGGGCTACCTGCCGGGCTTGCACGAGCTCTGGCTGGATCACAACCAGTTGCAGCGTCTGCCCCCAGAGCTGGGACTGTTGACCAAACTGACCTACCTCGACGTGTCCGAGAATCGGCTGGAGGAGCTGCCCAGCGAGGTTAGCGGGTTGGTGAGCCTCACGGATCTGGATCTGGCGCAAAATCTGCTGGAGACCCTGCCCGACGGCATTGCCAAGCTGAGCCGGCTGACCATCCTGAAACTGGACCAGAATCGTCTACAAAGGTTGAACGATACGCTCGGAAAGTGAGTCTCCTATCTTATCTAATTTTTTTTTTAACAATATTTGCCAAAAGCCACTGAAATTGTTTGTTTACAAAAGAACTGATAAGTAGTTCGTATTTTAGGAAAGAAGTGTACTTAAAATTCCTCCCTATTTTCCTTATTTTTGTAGCTGCGAGAACATGCAGGAGCTGATACTCACCGAGAACTTCCTGTCCGAGCTGCCGGCCTCCATTGGTCAGATGACCAAGCTGAGCAACCTGAACGTGGATCGCAATGCGCTGGAGTACCTGCCCCTGGAGATTGGCCAGTGTGCCAATCTGGGCGTGCTCAGTCTGCGCGACAACAAGCTGAAGAGGCTGCCCCCAGAGTTGGGGAACTGCACCGTCCTCCATGTGCTCGACGTGAGCGGTAACCAGCTGCTGTATCTGCCCTACTCTCTGGTCAATCTGCAGCTGAAGGCCGTCTGGTTATCGGAGAATCAGTCGCAGCCACTGCTCACCTTCCAGCCGGACGTGGACACGGAGACGGGCGAGCAGGTGCTGTCCTGTTACCTGCTGCCCCAGCAGGAGTACCAGCCCATCACACCAGGTGAGTGTGTGGATGAGTCAGCGAAGGCAGGGGTTTATCCCAGTGGTTAAAGGTTGCTCCACAGTTGGCGCTGGTTGCTCGCTTGGCCGAACCGAATTTGGCCAAGTTATGCGGCCTTATCTGCACCTGACATAGTTTCCACCAGCCCTCCGCCTATCGTTGTGCAATATCTTCAATCTATGCTCGCATTTCCGCGATAAGATAAGCCGCCAAAAGTGAGCCAAGTGAGCAAACATCGCCAACAACACGAGCGGCTATCGGAGTTTTGTGTTTTCACTATCTTTCTGGGTGAAAAGAATACACACGAAACTGGCAAGATTTTTCAATTACAACTAAATGTTCTCCTCCAAGCAAGTTTTCAACCTTTTAAATGTGACTAAAACTATATATACTGCTTCGGCAAGGGCACCGTTTTCAATATTCTTTCATACTGATTTCCATTATTTTCTTTGCATTCTGCCACGTCACGCGCTCCTTCGACCAATTGCACCCACCCTTGTCACCCTATTTTATGTGTTCATTCCCATCCAAGACTATCCACCCATGACGCTTTATAGATCGAGCGAAAAATTCGATTCGACGGAATTCTTCAGTTATCAGCAAAAAGGTTTGCGTTGAGTATTACCTTCTTTGTCAGTATAAATAACAAAAAAACACACGCTATCACGCCTTGTACAGCTATAACAGACCATATAGTAGAGTTGCTCGATTTGCTTTCATTAGAAATACGAGTTCTCGCCAGGACTTAACACTCCCTGAAACCCCAAACCATTGAAATTTAATTAGTTTGAGTTGGACTCTACTGTATTGGCTCGATGTCTCATAGCATGACCGCCTCAACATTTGCATGTTTGCTTTGTTATGAAAAATATATACTATTAAATATAATGCTTAGAGTCTGTATTTGTACATAAATAAATACTGAATTTAGCTTTGAAGTTTGCTACAAAAATATGATGTATCAAATGAACAGAACAAACAGAAGGAAACTTTAAAAATCAGAAAAATATAACTACAGTTTAATATTTAATTAAATTAATAAATGTGAAGTTATAAAGGACTAAAAGTCAAGAAAAGGATACGTGTAAAGGGGGAAAATATCCCTACTATTGCAAAAGTGCTTTTGAAATTCCCAAGTACGAATTCGGTGACATCTTGATCTTTTTAATACCGATTATCAGCAAATAAGTACGATGGAGACTCGTTTTCAGGGCCGAAACAATTACATCATTCCATTAGATCCCGGAAATATAAATATAAATTGAATTGATTAATTAAATATAGATTCAAATTACCATAAAACCATAATTCAAGAGTAGAAAACATAATAAATTTTGAATTAGTTTGTTAGTTTCAATTTATAAGTTAATTTTATTAATTGGTTTTTTCCCAACCGTTTCCCGTTGACATTTACCCACAAAAAGACTCCTCTCTACGTTCTCGACTTCATTCGAAGATGCTATCAGCGAGCTTCTGGCTTGAAAACGCATCTCTTGGCCTGGCCAAAAGCCAGTCAGTCAGCCAGCAGCATTGACAATGCCTGTTTTGCTTTTAGTTTTGGGTGTTTGAAACGAAAACACTAACCGGTTTCCCACAACGCCAGCCCGCCGCCAATGACGTCATGACAACAAGTTGTTTTAGCTGGGTGTCTCAGGTCCGGGCGTTGGCTGCCTGAGAAACATGAATACGTTTATCCACACACCATACACTATAACATATACCATATATATATGTATATATATATATATATACAGAAATGTATTGCGATGGCTGATAAATTGTGGATATGTGTTCGATTTCGGCTTGTTTGATTTGATTATGTTATTATTTTGTGTTTATATTCCATTCATTTGAGATATGCGTGTTTCCCATCGTAGATCAGTGCCCGCTTTTATGCGTGTTTCCCCCACACCCACCCAGCAAATGGAACTCGGACCCCACTTGGGGTGCTGGAATCGGAGGGATCTCTTGCCCCCAGATTGAGCGCTTCTAGCTGCCTGTCAGTGGCAGCATGCCAGATCAAAGCGGCCAGCAGAGACGCACAAACGATTTGTTTGTTGTTGGCCTGCAAAATGCCAAGATCCATTTCCATTTATCTTGCATATTGTACAAATCCTCTTCATCCTCCTCCCCCAAGTTGGGGAGGCACTTGAGTGATGTCAACGCTTGTGACGTCATGTTGGGAAAGGGGCGTGGCAGCAGCAGCAGTTTGAAAGTGGGGCAAGATCGGCGCAAACGATGTAATTAGGTGTATGACGCTGCTTTGGGTTAATAATATTAATCGCCTGGCTCGCTTCGATGTTGTATGAACGAGTGTGTGTGTGTTTGGGCCACCAAAACTAACGGTTGATTAATGGCCTGTCACAGGGGACTACAGTGGAACCTCGTTCACCACTGATTCCCAGAGAGCAGTTAGAGTTACTTTAGTTGTTGTCCTTGTTTGATTTGAGTAGCTAGTGAGAGTAAGAGGCTTGTCTGGGTTAGACTGTTCTTTAGAAGTTGTAGAAATTATTTTCTCTTAGTTTCCTACATAAAATAAAGCTCTGTATGTGTTGTGTTTATTGCTTCATGCACACTTTATGAATAAAGTTTACTCATTAAACAGCTTATCGTCATGCAGATTATAGAGATATGTTTATGACGCATTCAAATTGAAAGGAAAGGAATGGAAAATGTAAAGAGGAGTCATAGAGTATTAGTATTTATTTGGTTTATAAAGAGATTTCTTTAATTTAGTTTAGATTTGGCATTAAATCTATCGTGGATGTTCTCCAAATCACTCGGGTTTAAATTTATGATACAAAATTATACATCATCAAACAAGACAAATTTACACTGAATTTGGTTCTTTCAAAATTGCATTGCATACTTTTAGGCATCTTTTTCAGGGTTTTAAAAACCCCTAGTGATTATATATCATATATATATGATATATAGAGCACCCTAGTATATATAAATATGAATAATTAGCAAGCATCTTCGCTTGTGGCTATTATTTTCGATAATAGATCGTCTATATCCTATAACTTCGGCTTTCCTTCCGTTTTTTTTACTTAATTTTATAAAGAATGTGTATGTTTTCTTAAGATTTGTAGGTCTGGTTGAAGGTTTTTACTTTATATAGTTATACATAGATATAGCAATATCTTTATTCAGCCCAACTACGGAGTTTATAGAAAAAAACAGAATTTAGAGGTGGTAAGCTATATGCAAATGAGTTTATTGTTTGTTTTTCGACTGTCAAGTCTTTTTTCCTTGGCTTCCACTGTGTGACAATCGTTGATTGAGTGCCCGCCGCATGATTCAGCCTGTATTTGTCGTTGCTGCTGGAGATGATGATGTTGCTGCCGCTGCTATTGTGGTTGCTGCTCTATTCGCAGTTCTGTGGCGTAGTTGCTTCCCCAATCGAAATGAATGTATAAGCAGATTGTAACTGTTATTTGGCTTCCAAACTCGTTTCGGCCTCTTGTTTTTTTGCCTATAAATAGATTATATCATCAGTCCATTTGGAGAACCAACTTGGACGTGTTTGAGTTATCATTTCGCAACCGATCAATGGTCAATGACGGATTAAGTGTACACCCAACCACACATAGCTGACTCAATTTGAACGAATGTGTGAATAGTTTCAAGATCACAGACGTTGCGGGGCCCGGGCCCGCTTATTGTCTCAGCTCGCATCATATTTTAGAGCCGTGTAAGCAGCGTTTAAATTATCCAATTAAAGCCAAAGTCATGGGAGCGCCAAGAAAACAAGAGGAAATAAATTTGACAGCTTCGGATGCGCACCCCACTGTTGCTGTTATTATTATTATTACAAGTCGTCCCTCGGCCAGTTTATTCTCCATTTGCATAAATCTCCATCTGAACTGACCCCGGGCGAGGGCCTAGAGTTGCCTAGACGCCCCGCTGGTCCGAAATCGGTAACGATTGTAAGTTACGACTGTTCTGCGCCGGACATTCCGCAATTGTAAATGCAGCAGCTACTTAAGACTTCCTCCCAGCGAGCGATTTGCATTTGTTTATTGCTGTAACTGCCACCCATCAGCACCTCCTGCAATTGCTGCGTAGATAGATTGATTGGCCAGCGGGATGAGGTGGCGAAGGGGCTCTCAAAATCTGGGCCCACTGATTGCCCCCACATGCTGCAACTTTTATGTTGTTTACACGCGCGGTGCGAAATATTTACGGGCCGGGCCCCACACACACTTCTCATAAGCGGCGGCTGATGGATTAGCAAGTGGACCACACCGCCGCACAGCAGACCGGGCAGACCCAACAGACCTGGTCAGAATGTTTACGGGACGGCTCCCAAAAATAGTGGTTCGCTTTGGGGCTTTTAATAGTCGGTTTATTTATTGATTTGTGCAAAACCATACCGAAACCGCAGACCATTAGGCGTTTTGAGTATAAATCTGTGTTTGTATATAATAAATAGCCTTGTTTACATATTTATATATATATTCCATATATTGTAGTAGTAAGTGTTTGTGCCAAGCATGAGCATGCAGTTCCTGATAACAGAATCCATTTCAAAGCCATCATTATCCTCTTTCTCCCCGATTTGTTTGCTAATGGAATTCCCTTTGATTTTAACCCAAAAATAGCTCGTGATCTGGAGTCTGATTCGGAGCCGTTCGAGGAGCGAGAGCCTTCCCGCACCGTGGTCAAGTTCTCGGAGGATGCCAGCCAGGAGAAGGACACGCCCTTCGTCCGCCAGAATACGCCGCATCCCAAGGATCTCAAGGCCAAGGCGCAGAAGCTGAAGGTGGAGCGCAGTCGGCACGAGGAGCACGCCAACCTGGTGGCCTTGCCGGAGGAGGTGAGTGGTGGCGATCCGAATGCCAAGCTTCTTCTGTGTTTCCATCGGTGAAGGTGGCGTGGAGTCCCCGCCCACTAAAAAAAATATACATATATACGCTTGCCTTGATACGTCTTTGTTGTGCTTCTTTGGCTCAATACTAATCCTAGAGTTAAGCAAACTTGAGGTCTTGGCGGCTTGTGAGTTTCAGGAAATAGTGCAGGTCTAACGGGGGAAGGGCATTACAGAGTTGATGAACAGAAAGAGCTTTGATTTTGTTATTTTTATGTCTTAATGAATCTTTTATTAATAGCACAAAATTTTACCTTAAAGATATTTAAAATGCTTCTTATTTCTAATTATTAGTCTCCAGACTACATTTTTTACATTCTTAGTTTTTTAATTTATAATTAAAGTTCGTATTTTATATTATATTTTGAAATTCTTTAATAATTTCAATTTAATTTATATCCTTTTGTTTTTAAATTTTAAAATATATTTCCAATATTTATATTAGAATTTTTTTGACATGAAATCTGGCATGATTTTACAATAAAATACCTGCAAATTTCCCCCTTTCTCCCTAGAACGGAACCAAAATAGCCGAGACACCTACCGAGACCCGAACGCTGGTGAACAACAATCACCAACAACCACCTCAGCCAGTGCAGCAACCAGCCATTGGTGTAAACTCCAAGCAACCCACAGTGGTGGGCGTTGTTACACCAACCACGACGACAGCAGCTCCAGCAACCATACAGGGTGCCGTCTCAGAGGCATCGAACAACGTGAAGGCGGCCACAGCAGCGGTTGTTGCTGAGCTAACAGCGGCTGTGGCGACATCCTCAGCTGTCGAAGAGCCTCAAGAAGACGACGAGCAAGAAGATGAGTTTGTAAGTTAGAATATTATCAACTAGTTATAAGGATTTATGGATAAATTTCTTTATTTTTGTGGCACAGGAATCCGATCGGCGTGTTGGCTTTCAGGTGGAGGGCGAAGACGATGATTTCTACAAGCGGCCGCCCAAATTGCACAGAAGGTAAGCCCAATTAGTGACCCAAACACAGCTCTTAGCAGAGGCTAATTTCGAAATAACTCACAAACAGGGACACTCCGCATCATCTGAAGAACAAGCGCGTGCAGCATTTAACCGACAAGCAGGCCAGCGAGATTCTGGCCAACGCTCTGGCCTCCCAGGAGCGCAACGATACCACGCCACAGCACTCGTTGTCCGGCAAAGTGCAGTCGCCCATCGAGGAGGAAGAGCAGCTGGAACTGGAGGGAGAGCAGGACCCACAGAAGCATCCGTTTGACGCATCGCTCTCGCCAATTGCAGCCGGCAAAACGGAAGCCGGCACCGAGCAAGGTAAGCACACCCAAATTGTTTCAATTAACTAAATTTATATTGCTGCATCTCTGTGAACTCTGTCGTCGGGAGTGGAAGTGCTGTGGGAGCAGCATCGTCAGGGCATTGATGGGAAATCGATAGTCATTTTCACTCATTTGGCTTGGGCTGACCTGTAAGGGCAGACATTGAAGTGGAAATTTAATTGGCATCTTCGACTGGCCCATTGGCTGGCTGCAAACCACAAAGAGCCCTGGCCGAGACCACCCATGACCCCTTTTAATTGTGGCTGGTGCTGCTGCTCTGCACGCCATCTATGCATAAATACATACATTCGAGTGCTTTTTGGGTCTAGGCCCAGCAATGAGCAGCACTTCCGACATAATTATAGCAACAAATAAAAAAAGGTTGAGAAAAAAATCAACAGAGATTAAGAGACAGAGAGTGGGCAAGATAGAGAGAGAGAGCGTTAACTGGCTATAGTGCTGTCAAATATATAGCTAAATCGGCAGAAAGCAATAAGGTATTGTAAAAAATGATATATCACAGGTATATAGATTAGGGAATTACAAATTCCGATATTATATATCGACAAAAAATATTATAATATAATAAATATATTATATCGAAAATATCGTAAACTTTGATATATCGAATTTTTAAAATAAAGCTAAAAATTTCATATAACGTTAAATAATTGACATTATCGAAAAATATTTGTAATATATTTATCTCTATCCGATTAAATTGGTCCGATATATCGCAACGTTAAGATATCGATTTATTTATCGATATTATTATATTATCGACCTTACTAACTTTCTTTTAAAACGTACTCACTATGTTTTTAAGATACACCCTAAGTACTTGCATTTTATTCGAAATTATAAAGTTAAAAATTAAAAAAATAGTAACAAATTATAAAATCATATAAAAACTCCAATCCCAATACTTAAAACTTAAAAAAACCAACCAAAAATAGCCAACGAAAAGTACTCAGATCGTGCAGCACTGCTCTTCAATTACGCCAGCGGAATACAGGTGTAGAAACCGCGCTGAGCTTGTGAAACACACACGCAACAGGCGTACAAACTTGGCCTATAAATAGGTAGCGCACGTAGTGCTCGCTTATCAGCCAGCGATATCTGTCCGCTGGGCTTGCAAAAGCTGATAAAAGGTGAGCGGGCAGATACCACCAATTGTGGCAGATACAGTGCAAACCTCACTCAAAAAGGGGTAAACAAGCGGAGAGCGCATAGCGAGAGCGCCGACGGCGACGGCAGAAAGTGAACGAAAAAAAGTCGTGCAAATGAAACTGAAAATGAGGAGAAGACTCATTAGGGCTACCTGGCAGTGGGAGCGGCAGAGTGAGAGTGTCAGAGAGCGGGAGCGAGTGCAATTGCCAGACTTAGCGACCGGGTCTCAACGCCTGGCCCACTCGCCGCCTGCTTTAGTCATTCTTCAGTTACGCTTGCGTTTTGTCAACGTCGCGAGAGACGCGCAACAGCATTCGTCACCGTACTACTTAACTTAACTTATTTACCTCTTTATTGGCATTCAAAACAGAGAGCGAACTCCCATCCAGATATCGTTTCAATAGAGGCTGGAAAAAAACATCTCATTGTTAAATACTTCTCCACGCAGTTAGAGAGTGTGAAATGTTTTTCTTTTCTTTCGGTTTTATTTCATTTCTGTCTACGTGTTGTTGCTGTCTGTCTGTCTGTCTGTTCTTTGCTGGCGTATTGTTATCGATTTTAGTCTCTGCCGTCTGTCATAATTCCTTAACGGCTGTGGAGGCAGGTGGCAGCGGCGCGGGTCAGTCGTCTGGAAAGTTTCTCACATTGCGCATACGCAGCGTATGGCCCCGGGTCCCATAATTGAGCCTCCACTGGCAGTCAAAGCCTCAAGCCGCTCAAGGTTGAGCCGGAACTCAGGGGAGAGGCGGGAGAAAGAGAGTCGCCTTCCTGAGAACCTATTTGCATTTCGGCTGCATGTGCATATAAGCCCGAAAATGAGCTACTTGAAAGTAAATTTAGTCTTGTTTATATAGAGGCAGAGGCAGACATTGCCGGGTTCGTTCCGTTTGGATATTTGCAGATGGCAAACAGGAAGAGTGCTTCGCTTCGGTTCAGCTTGGTTCGGTTGTGTGCATATCCGGTTTCCCGGCACTTCCTTGGCCTTTGCCAAGATTTTTCTGGTTAGATATTGCAAACGCTTCGGCAATACAATCAACATTTGCACAATTCCTTTGACATTCTTCGCACTATTTTTTTGTCCGGGCAAACAATAAGCTGCATTCGATGCACATTTCCAACAGGGCTGCTCTCTCTCTCTCTTAAAGTAGCCAGAACTGAAAAGATTCCGACCAATGAATGTTGGCCAATAAATAAACCGTTGATAAGCTCAAGGCAATGGCATTCATTATTTATGTATTGTATCG
Organism: Drosophila parvula; assembly: GCA_018904695.1. Lineage (NCBI taxonomy): Eukaryota > Metazoa > Arthropoda > Insecta > Diptera > Drosophilidae > Drosophila > Drosophila parvula. The sequence goes on along the minus strand of JAEIIG010033220.1, from coordinate 56,184 downwards.
TTGATTGCATGGGATTCTTATTGAATTTTTCCCCGAACGTATGTTGCGTGTGTGTTTGATTCCCACGAATCTGTGTGTGTGCTGTATGATTGTTGTTTGCCGGCATGTTTGCTCAGTGCGCCCTTTCATCACTCACTGCTGCTGCTGCTGCTGATGTTGCAGCAACGACGTTTGCATTATTATTTGCTGTTCTCTTGCAGCTCTTGTGCAAACAGCAATTTAAACTATTTGCAGTCGGCAGTCGGCATTCGTTCTATCACGGCCATCAAACAAACACGATTTTGGCTTTGCCGAATGTTTAAGTTTTCGCCCCTGAAAACACCCATCCGCAGTGGGGGCCCTTGTGCTTTTCACAGTTGCATGCTAAGTTTATCGCCTAAAACCGCGTCACTCTCCCTCACTCGTGACAGTTTTCTTCCCTCCCCCCCTCTATAACCCGTTGGTCGTGCCCCATCTTCGCGAGAAAACAAACAAAAATGCAATAAACGCCAGCTGCAGCTTGGGTCAAAGAATTTCACTGCGTATTTTCCAATATTTCGCCACCGCTGCGCCACCATGTTGATAGCATGGAAATGTGGAAAATTCGAGTAATTGTCGAGGAAAACAGTGGCAACAAACCGTCTGATGCCGGAATGCGACCTGAATTGCAGCCACCGACTTGCTGGTTGGGCTTTTAATGCAATCAAAATGAACATGGCGCGCGGTTTTCATTACCAAAACGTTGTTCCACGCCCATGATATCACCGCTCTTTTGGTTACAAACCGATTAATCACTTATGCGGGGTCCCACATCGGTTTCACTGATATGCGCAATATAGGAAATAACGCATACGACAGGTGGACCAAGGTCATTACCTACCACTTGACTTTGCTGCTGTTGTACTGGACTGGACCCTGTAATGTTTCCATTTCCAAAAATTTCGTCATGATTCACAACTCTCCTCCACCATCCACGGCCGTTATCGCCAGTTTGTTTTACTACCACGTTCGCTTTGTTATTTTTTCCCCTTGGTTGTTTTGGGTTGCCTTCTTATCACACTCGGCTTAGGCATTCCAAAAAACGTTTGATTAGATAGCAGTGTTGTGTTTGTTGTGGAGAACCATGCACCCCTTTCCTTCCACAAGTTCCACTGTCGCTCCCCCCTGGCAGGGGCTTAGTGTGGGGGACATTTCATGAGTTTTTATGCGAAAGCATAAAAAACTTTGTTCATTAATTTTTGTCGCCACATTTAAGCGGCGTCGGCCGTCGCTCGGTCGGTTTTGTTGATTTCCAAAGCTTAACACTTGCAATTTGTCAGCCGCATCGTCGCAGCATCGCTACCACCACCGCCGTTTAACCTGGCCAGCAATTAATCAAGCCGCCTGCCCCGTTTTTTCCATAACTGTCGCATTTTTTATACACAACGAACAAAAAAAAGAGGGGAGTCCAGCTCACGTGACGTTGCAGCCAGCGGGGCTTTAATACTTGATCTCTGGCTATTGATAATGTCGGGGTAATTAAAATCGATTGAATGCTGGTGGAAATCGAGGGAATTTGCATGAATGAGCAAAGAATCTGGACCCAACGTCTTTTTTCCTCCGCTTGTCATAACGAATGTGTCAGTGGAGCTGCAGGAGTTCGGCCACATCTTGGCCACAGATTTTTCTGAGACAGAGAGAGAGAGGAAAAAATGCGAAAGAATGAAATATGATTTTCTACCCTTGGCATGTGTCCATGCTGTTGGCTAATTTCCCCGGTCCACGATAGACGGCTCCTCCTCCTTCGGGTCATTTACATATAAATGACAGAAAGAAACAAAAAAAATAAAGAGAACTGTCTGGGCATTGATTTGGTATTTTGGCATTTGTCAGCTTCTAGAATTTGGGAGATACAGTCCCCGAATCAGAACCTTATGCGAATCATACTAATGCATTCGGGGAAGCATCATTTCGAATTGCCACCTCCATTTTACGAGCGACCCTTGGCCCCCGCGTCTTTCTCGGTGTATTTAAATTTTTATATGTTTATGCTTATGCCATTTATTTTACGGTGAGGACAACGATGGCTGGAGATGGCCTTACTTCGGCGGGGCTCACCTCATTGAGCTCAACGCTTTCCGTGATGTCATCGTAAAATGCCTAAATGCCCGCTTAAGTGGGTGCCGCAGAAAGTTTGCAGGCAGGCAGACTCTGGCAATCAGTGAAATATTACAGATAACAAAAACAAATATTGAGGGGAACAAATGACTTTATGCGATTCGCTTGCAGTTCCTTGAAAATATTGCCTACATTCGAAAGGAGGCAGTCGAAACGGAATAAAAATACAAGCACAGAGCACGTGTCGTCATTCCTTCCCGGGGAAAAATCTTATTTTGTTTTATGGCCTTTTCTCCGTTCTGACCCCTCACAAAAATATGCCTTTATTCGGCATGTGTACACATAAAAATGTCTTTCGGTTTTATGCATTTGTCCAACAATTGAGAGAATCAAAGTGTTTGGTCTTAAAACATTTAACCAGAACAACAACACCTGACTCCTCTGGGAACACAAGCAAACTTCGGCCCAACTTGGTTGGCACTCTGTAAGCAAGCAATTCAAATTTGTGAATACCTCACTCAACTTACCAAACTCAATAATGGCACATCGAGTGCCAATGCCAATGTCGGCCTCTGCGACTGAAATCCAGCAATATTAATGTTGACTTGACAGGCAGCTCTCTGTCTCTTCTTCATTTATGCCTTGATTAACATGAAGACTCTCGCTTTCGCATACAATTACAAAGTGAAATTGTCTCGAGAGAGGCAGCTTACCTCCCTCCCCCCCCTTCCTGAAAGCCTTGACAGTCGTGAAAACAAAATCATTTTGTTGGCCAAAGTGCCGACGGATTTATTGAGTGCAAATCAGCAATAGGGAAAATGAAAGCAATAAATGTGTTTCTCAGGGAAATTACGAAAAGTTGGCTGGCACCTGGTCCGCCTCCGCCTCCGCCTCCTTCTCCTCACACTTTCTACCTGCTGAGGGATGTCTGGGAGTTTTGCCACCCTGCGACCCTGGCAGACTGTCTGTTTATTTATTTAATAATTATACAAACTCGTTGGAGATGCTTTGTGGGAGTGGGATCAGAATCTACCCCAAGGTCGTTGCCTTAATGTCTGTTTCTAGTCAGGGGGGAATATAGCTTTGGCAGCGGTTCATTGACTGCCAGCCTGCCAGATGCTCCTTCTATGTTGGCCAACTTTGGGTCATTCAATTTGAATGTCATTAAAACCAAGTTTATGCTGAGCACAAGTCCTTTTTGGGAAATCAACTCTTGTTTAAAATTTCATTAAATCAAGGCGATCAAATTTGTAAAAGCGTAATTCCACTGATGATATTGCATTGATGGGGTTTAACGCGCCAATGCACATGAATGGTGCCTGACTTTATCTATTCCCCTATCGATGCAGGCAGGCAGGCAGACAGGCAGACAGGCAGCACAAAAGTTGCCTCTTCGCATATTAAAAAGTGCAGTCAAATAAAAAATAGGTTAGCAACTAACCCACCCAACCCCTTCACATACGGAACACACAAGGGTGTCTGGACAGGACAAGATGCCTGGCGTCTGCTGCCTATATTAAAAAGTGCACTCAGATAAGAAAACAGGAAAACAGGAAGCAAATCGAGTCATGTTCAATGTCAAAATCAAAGTCAAGGAGGGCAACAACACCCTGCCACGCAATGGCCAGCGCAGCAATGGTAGCTTCGGCTACTCGGGAGCGGGAAGCGGACGGAATAGTCCCGCCATGAGCAGCCTGCGCAGCTCGCTGGCCTCCTCCAATCGCAGTCCCAGTGGCTCCCTGCAAAGGAAGGGCAAGAGGGTGCGCATAGTGACCAGCTACGATCCGGTGGATCGGGACTATGAGAGGCAGAGGCAGCACTATGGTAAAGTGCGGGGGGAGAAGTCGAAGAGCAGTCGAGAAATAACATTTAAAATATATTTCTTTACTCTTTATATTGCAGACAACTTGGATGGCGTCACTGAACTGCGCTTGGAGCAGTACGAAATTCACATCGAACGCACTGCCGCCGGACTGGGCCTCAGTATTGCCGGTGGCAAGGGCTCCACACCCTTCAAGGGTGACGATGATGGCATCTTCATATCAAGAGTCACCGAAGCCGGACCCGCTGATCTGGCCGGGCTCAAGGTGGGCGACAAGGTGGTCAAGGTCAATGGCATAAACGTGGTCGATGCGGATCATTACCAGGCGGTGCAGGTACTGAAAGCCTGCGGCGCCGTCCTGGTGCTGGTGGTGCAGCGTGAGGTGACGCGACTGATTGGACACCCCGTGTTCAGCGAGGATGGCAGTGTGTCGCAGATATCTGTGGAGACGCGACCACTGATGGCGACGGAGGCCGTCAGCCATGAGCGTTACATCCCGGCACCAATCGAGATTCCACAGCAGCTGCAGCAGCAACAACCTATCCTGCAGCAGCAGCAGCAGTTTCAGCAGCAGCAGTTGCAGCAGCAGCAGTTGCAACAGCAGTTGGTGGCACCCACGCACAGCTATTCGGTCAACGTGTTCGCCACGCCCACGGCCAACCAAATTGCAGAGCCTGCAACAGTGGCACCCAACGGTTTGCTACTCAATGGCAAGGTGGGTAACCAAAATCCAGCAATGACATTTCAGTCGGAATCCGTGTCCATGTCCTTCACGGCTTGTGATTGATTTCCTGGTTTTCCATTTGCGGTTTTGCAGGAGGCGCCGCTGAGCTTCATCCAGCTGCACACGACGCTCATCCGCGATCAGATTGGCCAGGGCCTCGGCTTCAGCATTGCGGGCGGCAAGGGCTCGCCGCCGTTCAAGGACGACTGCGATGGCATTTTCATATCGCGCATCACGGAGGGCGGTCTGGCCCACCGCGATGGCAAAATCATGGTGGGCGACAGGGTCATGGCGGTGAGTAGTAGGCGAAAGGGGGGTTTGCAATCACCGAGGCGACCCCAGCTAATGGCATTTCGTTGTACAGATTAACGGCAACGATATGACGGAAGCGCATCATGACGCCGCTGTGGCCTGTCTCACGGAACCGCAGCGCTTTGTGCGCCTGGTGCTGCAGCGGGAGTACCGCGGCCCCCTAGAGCCGCCCACGAGTCCGCGTAGTCCCGCAGTGCTCAATTCGTTGAGTCCCTCGGGTTATCTGGCCAACAGACCAGGTGGGTATACGGGCAGAGCTTAAATCCTATTAATTTTTATTATATTTTAATAATTTAATATAATTTTAAAACAATTAAAGAGCTACCCTTACCTTCCTCGGATAACTAAAGGTTTCTCCCGTTTGAATTTCCTTAGCCAACTTCAGCAGAGCAGTGACCGAGCAGGTCGAGCAGCCCTACAAGTACAATACCCTGGCTACCAGCACTGCCACACCCGCACCCACTGTTGTTGTGCCGGCTAGCATTAGCAACAATAACACGCTGCCCAGCAGCAAAACCAATGGTTTTCCGGTTGCTGCCACGATAGACAAAGCTACGGGCCAGCCCGTGCCCGCGCCAAGACGTACCAACTCCATACCGATGGGTGAGGGCGAGACAGCGCCCAATGGTGCGGCATCCACGGCCAGCGGTGACTCCGGCGAGGCTCAGGTAAGGCCCAGACAGCTTCTTCTAGACGGTAGTTAGTTTAGACCTTCGTTTAGTCAGTTTGCACGTCATTTTAATGTTGTCCATAAGCTCGTTACCTTTTTGTTTTGTTTGTTACGATCATGATCAGTCTCTCAGTCTCTCCCCCCAAAAATGTACAATCTTGCGCTGTGGTACCTATTATTATATACATATTTTCCCCATTAGTTGAGAAGGTAAGTAACCAAATTTAAATGAAATTAAAAGCAAAACTGCAGCGCAAGTCGTCCCAGCAAATTGTTGTTGATATTTGGCGCCCAAAAAAATAATAAGAAACACACTTCTAGCTGTAAGATATTTAATATGTGCTAATCCATATCTCCGCCAGATTATCAACTACTCATAACCCTAGCTGCTAGAACTATATATTATAAACATAGCTCATCTACTCGTATCTATAACGAAATTGTTTGTGTTTGTTTTGCATGTGTTCGTCCCCCAAAAAAAAAAATGCTATACAGATATATGCCCCTCATTATTCTACATGATATCCAAATATATATCGATAGAGTCTAAGTTTGCACTGATCCGTGTCCCAGCTTCTGAGCACCCATCAAGGAAAACAGCTAGGCCAGGTTTCGCAGCAGGATTGTACATAATTCTTAGTGATAATCATAGTTAGTCCTAGATCTAACGATAGCTTCATTTAGAGCCTGAAAAAGTGTAACCAAAATTTACAAAAACCAACATATTTTTTGTTTTCTTTTTCTCTGAACCACTCAACCATCTCCCCTTCAAAAAAAAAAAAAAAACAAACAAACCTTACTTAAAACCGATCTATCCGAAAAACAAACTTTGCTAAACCCACAAAACTACGTAACAACGAGCAGCCCTCCTCGTTGCGCCCGCTGACCAGCGACGATTTTCAGGCGATGATCCCGGCCCACTTCCTCAGCGGCGGCAGTCAGCATCAGGTGCACGTGGCCCGGCCCAACGAGGTGGGCGTGAGCGCCGTCACGGTGAATGTGAATAAGCCGCAGCCGGATCTGCCCATGTTCCCGGCGGCACCCACCGAACTGGGACGCGTCACCGAGACGATCACCAAGTCCACGTTCACGGAGACGGTGATGACGCGCATCACCGACAATCAGTTGGCGGAGCCCCTAATCAGTGAGGTGACTATCTCGACATCACGCATACACTAAGAGCCAAAATAAATCAGTCCAAGAGTTAACGAATCGTTGTGTAAAAGCTAAGGCACAGACTATAAGAGATCCGGACACAATTTATATGTACAAAATACAATACAATACCCTGTGTATATCTGCCAAAGGAAATCCGAGCTTTTCTCGCCACCCACCAAGCACGCACAGTCCGCACACCGTACACACCGTACACCCGATGCACCCCACACCAAAATTGTTTAAATTTAAAAATTTAATTTATGATTTTTATTCTCCCCTCGCTATTGGCACTTTGATAATTATTGGTCGCATTTGCTAAATAAATATTTTGTGCGTTTTGCAAACGATTTGATTTAACTGCTGGTCAGAAGGTCCTACAGGGGCTCCTAACGATGCCGAGTTCACCCATGTTTCATGCCGAGCATTATGCAAAACATGCACATTGACAAGAGATTGTGATGGCTCCGACTAATTGATTAGCAGTTGGAATGGATTTGGGCTTAAGTGGGTTAAGGAGGCGTTTGGATACTGTTTAATTAAACCAAATACCTTTTAATAACAAGATGAGTAACGACATAACAGTGCGGCGTTTGCTGTATGCATGCGTACAAGAGAGCGCTCAATCTCTCACTCTTCCTGTGCAAAAAAGTATCGTATGGCGTTACTCATCTTGATGTTAGAAAGTCTTTGATTAACCCCTGTAGCAGGCGACTTGCATGTGCCACTCTTTTCTGTACTTAAGCTAACTTTCTTAACAAAGGGATCTACTAACACTGGATAAATATATAACTTCCTCTTTCTTTAAACAATTCTGGTTTATGTTTGTTTTGATAATAATTTATAGCTCCAAAGTAATGTATCTCTAAATGGGAATATTATCTTTTAAATGCTTTTTTGGCTTGCCAAGTGCGCTTCTTGGGTGAAAAGGGCCAACACTTGAATATTTAGTGTCCTTTGGCAGTATCTGGAATCTATTCAAGTGACGGGCAAAGCGCCTTCATTTTGAACGACACAACGCTTTACACACTCAGTTCCATAGAGCCACTCGAGTGTCATCGCTGACGTGATGCAAATCCCAGCAAGAAATCTCTGAAACTCTGATGCATATATATCAGTAAACCAACTAGCTATGCAACATGCAGACATCCTTAAATAATAAAGTGGGCCAACGGCAACGAGTGCAGACCAAAAAATAAGGAAAAGGAAAAAAAGATTTACTCCAAATGACTCAGAGCTCCTACTCGCTCGCTCTTTCCCTGTTTCGACTGGCTTGTGTGTGCAGTGAGGCCTTAAGTAAACTTTAAATATTTCTGTTTGTCACCGCAGTCTCTGCCTGCGTCCGTGTGTAAACACTCTCCGGGGGGGGGCAATGCTAAATAAAATATTTAATTGTTTTTAATTTATTTTCCCCTTCCGACATTCGATGACTTCGACCTTTCACAAATTCAATTCAATTCCTTCAAGATAATTGGTAAAAGTTAGTAGTTAGTGGCAGCCCAGGTACATGTGTTTATATGGCATCTTGACACGAGTTGGCAACTGTCTGTCAGCTCAGCAGATATGCATATATAATATAAGGCAGAAGCATAAGCATTATGCTTTGATGTTTCAATGTGCCAGCACTTCAGGTGAACGATGCTCACCACAGGAGGAGCTTTGTTTAAATCTCTGTGAAAGTGCCCGAACAAGGAGGCTTCCCCCTCATGCATGCTGTTGTTTAATCTAAAATTAAGTTATTCATAAGCAAAAGCACAAAAGTTTTTCATTATTTATTTATTGTATATATCATCTTCACCCCTCTCTGTCTTGGTTTTTGATGTTTAATGAATGCTCCGACTTAATTGCATGGCTTTGTTCGGTTTCGGTTTCGGTTTGGTTTGGTTTTGTGTGTGTGACTGTTAATGTGAATGTAAATATATACATATATAAATATCACCAACAATTTTGCACCGCCATTAAAAGCCGGCACCTGAGCACACTTCATCCAAAGACCTTATAATAACAAGATGAGTAACGGGCATACTTTTAAATTACAATATGCAAACTATATGCGCATAAGAGAGCGAAGGTCTTTAGAGCATCTTTCTCTGGATCTTGAAGAAAATATCACTTTAAATTCCAATAAGGCGCTACTTATCTTGAGGCTTATATTGTCTTTGATTCATTCACACACCTCACACGACGGCAGTCTCAGTAGGATTCCTAGAGCTTAGGCCCCCCATTCCGTGTGTTAATTTTGTGATGTGCTAACACAATTTCTCACCACCTCCCCCTTTCTGCAGGACGTTGTGCTGCCCAAGAACCAGGGCTCCCTGGGCTTTAGCATCATCGGCGGCACGGATCATTCCTGCGTGCCCTTCGGCACTCGAGAGCCCGGCATTTTCATATCGCATGTAAGTACGGTTGCATTAACTAACAATTACCTTCGGGCCTTTGGGGGAGTGGCGAAACTTTTCGCATTAAAACACTCGAGTGGCCGATGCAAATGAGCTGCTGCACAATTGTGCAGAAGGCAGTGGCTTGGACGGTGGCTTCATTATAAGCCAGCTGCCAGCTGCCAACTGCTCGTTGCCTGCTCAGAACTTGAAACTTTCAAGTTTGTTTTTTTTTTTTGGCCATTCATAATTCCAGCCACGAGTTTAACAATTGCCCCTGGGTTGCTCCTTTCCTCCTTCCCACAGATTGTGCCCGGCGGGATTGCCTCCAAGTGCGGCAAGCTGCGCATGGGAGATCGCATACTGAAGGTGAACGATGCGGATGTGTCCAAGGCCACGCACCAGGATGCCGTTCTGGAGCTGCTCAAGCCGGGTGATGAGATCAAGCTGACCATTCAGCACGATCCCCTGCCGCCAGGTTTCCAGGTGAGTTGCCCCACCCGCCCTATTAATCCCGTCATAGTGCTTGGTGTAAATATATGTACATATGCTTCTGATTCCTCTATATAATCGATTTTTGTATACTCTGCCACTCTGCTCACAACAAATTCGATACGCACAGAGCATAGAAGTAGTTTATGTAACAACAGAGGTAAGCTCCTCGCCCGTCCCCTCACGGAGGCAATATTCCAATTAGTCAAATGCTTCCACAGTTTATGTTTCCATAGAGTTTCTCCTGCTCAGCTCAGCCTTTGTTAAACTGCATTGTTTGGTTTCGAGAATCCCATCCAGATTGTTATTTGCCAGCTCTTGAGCCAAGTCCTCACTAATTTCTCCTTCTCCTTCTCCTTCTCCTCTTTGTTAATTGCAAATCGCAGGAAGTGCTCCTCAGCAAGGCGGAGGGCGAGCGCCTGGGCATGCATATCAAGGGCGGCCTGAACGGGCAGCGCGGCAATCCCGCCGATCCCTCCGACGAGGGTGTGTTCGTGTCCAAAATCAACTCGGTCGGCGCGGCCAGGCGGGACGGAAGGCTTAAGGTAACTTACTGTCTGCTGGGGGGGGGGGCTTGAACTCCGAACACCGAAAACTGAACTTTAACCCTGCGTACAGGTGGGCATGCGTCTGCTGGAGGTCAATGGACACTCGTTGCTGGGCGCCTCACACCAGGACGCGGTCGGTGTGCTTCGCAATGCCGGCAACGAGATCCAATTGGTGGTCTGCAAGGGCTACGACAAGTCCAACTTAATTCATTCCATTGGCCAGGCCGGCGGCATGAGCACTGGCTTTAACTCGTCTGCATCCTGCAGCGGTGGCAGTCGCCAAGGTATGTAATCCCCAGCTTAGCGCCCCGTCGCTCCTTTTAACACGGTGCTCCTTTCCCTTCGCAGGCTCGCGTGCCTCGGAGACCGGCTCGGAGCTGAGCCAGAGCCAGAGCATATCCAGTCTGGACCACGACGAGGAGGAGCGCCTGCGACAGGTGAGTGCAGAATTTAAAGAGACGCACGAACAGAGGTCCTTAAATTCGGTTCAATTCCCCTCCACGTTAGGACTTCGATGTTTTCGCCTCGCAGAAGCCAGATGCACAGCCAACGAGCCAAACTGGGCTGGCAGCTGCTGCGGCCCTGGTGCACGGAGCCAGCTCACCCACGCCTGTAACGACCACGCCCACGCCCCCGCCAGTAGTGGCATCCGCTGATTTAGCAGCGCCGGACACGCCAGCCGCGCAGACCGTGGCGCTCATTCACGCGGAACAGGCTCAGGCACAGGGCCAGGCCCAGCTGGCGCCGCTCGGTCAGGAGAAGAGCACCCAGGAGAAGGTGAGTGGACGACACGGCACGGCCTTGGTTGGACAGTTTGTGTGAATTGTGTTTCGCTTGCAAATTAGGTGCTGGAAATAGTACGCGCGGCTGACGCCTTCACGACCGTGCCACCGAAGTCGCCGTCGGAGCACCCCGAGCAGGACAAGATACAGAAGACGACGACGGTGGTTATATCGAAGCACACGCTCGACACGAACCCAACCACACCGACGACTACAGCAGCACCCCCGCTCCCCATCAGTGCGGCTACGGAGTCAGCGACCCCGGCGGCATCCGCTCCGGCCCAGGTCACCAGTCCTGCCGTGGCCGTGCAGACGCAAACGACCGACGAAGGCGATGGCGAAGGCGCCGCCGAGGAACAGCCCCCACAGGTATGTAGCACCTGACTGGATGCACGTCTCCTGTCCTGTCATGGCTTTAACATCTCTCTGTGTCTGTGTATCTGTGTGTGTACGTCTTTCGATCTCTGTACGTGTACTTTTCGCATTCGTTTGTGTTCGCTCCCCGGGTACTCAGTTGAGGGTACACAACAGATACACCCATGTAACCGCTAACACGAACCGACAGTCGCCACCCCCAAGAAAACTCCCAAAAAACCGAACTCAAACCCAGCGCAATCTCTTAACTTGATTTTTGTTTCGCATTCAGCTTGTTATGTGTTTGTGTAACTTCACTAATGCCTTTGTCCTGTCACTGACATTGCGTGCGTACGAGTGTGAGTGTATCACAAAATTTTAAAATATAAAAACGATGACAAACCAAAAACAAAAAAACATAAAACGAACCAGTAACAACACCCTCTATCATCTCACATACAAAAACCACAGCGAAGAGGTCACAAAACTCTTGTGATAAGTCTGACATGTGATGCCAGTTTGCAAAATCCCGAAAAACATTTTCAACTGAATTCACAGGTCACAGTTCGCGCAGCGCATGATAGCATCAGACCATTAAATCCACCAAAACTGTAACTAAAACTAAAAACAAAAACTAATCATTGCATATACTAAGTATTCCCCTCAAAACATCCATCGATTTCCATAGGCTATTTGCGAGCGTTTGCCTTTAATTTTGTTGCTGCCTTAAAGCGTTTTTCTGTTGCATTTGAATTAAAAATGAATAAAACAAAAAAATCATGGCCTATCTCTGTGGGCCGCTGTGCCACTGGGGCGTATGAGTTATGTATTGTGCATGTGTGTCGGGTTGGCTTAGCTTAGAATTGAGCTTGGGACTGGGACTGGGACTGGGAGTGGGAGTGGAGTGTAGCTGCTCGCTCCCTCACATTTATTGATATGGCAGCAGACAATTTATTATTTATTAGCATATTGGCTGCTGGTCCTGCCTGCTCTGAGGCAACATCCTTGGCTACCAGCATTGTTCCTGCCGCGTTTCATTGTTGTTACTGTTGTCGTTGTTATTTATGCTACTTTCATATTATATTCATTTCAGTTTGCGTCTTTACTGTTGCTACCTTTTGCCCCTTTTGCGTAGGCAGCGGCGGCATTCTTATTATTGTTATTGTTAACATTGATGTTGTTGTTGTTGTCGTTGTCGTTATGTTTGTTGTGTTTTATATAGGCAGCCGCCTTTGTCGGCTTTAAAGCATGCCCCATTTGAATTTGCATTGAAAGCCACCTACGTTACCTTACCTTAGGGGGGGATATAAGTGTGGGAGAAACACACACACACACCCATAACCTGTACTCACTATATAGATGGCACGTATAATAAATGTAAATGTAAATAATTCAAAAACTGCAGAAAGAAAATTTCCATTAAAACGTCTCTCTCTTATCTTCTTCTCGTCCTTGTTCTTGTTCTTGTTCTTCTCTCATCAAAAAAAAAAAAAACCCCCCGTCCCCCCTTATAAATTCCCTTCAATAATGTGCGCGTTGTTCGCCGCTTTTCAACGAATTTGTTGATTTTCTTTTCCTTGTTTTTTTTTTTTTTTTGTATCTTTTTTTTTATTCTCAATCATTCTGCAATCTGTTGGTTTGTTTTTCGAATTTTGTATTGTTTCGGGCCCCCCGTTTTTCCGATTTCCCAACCGCATCCTGCATTCGATTTCATTGCAGCTTACTGCTGAGCAGCGCATTGCTTAACAAGCGGATGTTTATCACCATAAGACTGAATATTTAGTTTAAACTGACAGGAATACAGAAAACAACAGGACACGACTGCGCTGCTCGCTCGAGTGTCCTGCAGGAGTTGAAATTTATACAAGAACCTAAGAAGGAGAAGAAGCAGCAGCAGCAGCAAAGCGAGGAGCGTGTTCAAAAGGGCCAAGAGTTACTACCAAACCGCACTAGGCAGCGTTTACTATCCGCTCCCCCTCCCCCACCCCCAGACCTCTCGAAATTCAATCAAAAACTGAACGCACTCGACTCGGCAAACGGTTTCAATGTCTCTCACTAGATCTCAGTCCCCAGTCTCGCCAGCTACCGATGGCCAAAGGGTTTCCCTATCGACCGAAGAACAACAGCAACAAATTCCCCAAAAAAAAGGGACATCGGAGAACTCTCAAATACAAGCAACAAAAAGATAGAAGAAAGAAAGAAAATTACGTGTAAATGTATTTATCTGAGCGCAGTTGTCGCCATTTTGCGGCAGAAAGTATTCCACTTATACATGTAGTCTTTCGATGTTTATACTATGTGAAACCGAAACCAAAACTGTTTACTACATAGAAATACAAACACACTACCACACACCGAGACACACTCACTATATTACTAAATGTGTAACAACGTGTGGCAAGCACACACAAAAGGTCCAATTATGCAACTGAATAATACTCAAGAAGAGAGAACCTAGGAGAGGAGTCTTGTTATATCACCTTTTGAAAGAGCCAAGCTATTCCTACACTGGGGATATTTTGTTAAAGTATCTACTAAACTGTTACCACATGGTTAAACTAAAACCACACACCGTATTAGCAAGGACCATATAATGGTCAAGATGCGTAACGCGAATACAAAACAAGCAATTTTGCTGCCAGCGATCTCATTTGAAAGTTAAGAAATCTATCAATAGAACGTTCTTCCTCGCTTTTCAACAACATTTTAAGAGAGCTTGGAGCCAGCTCCTATAACCTTTTATAAATCGTATGGCGTTACGCATCTTGATTCTTATAGTGTCTTTGATTACCCTTAGCAGAATGGTTAGGACACTTCCATGTCGCATTTGAGTTTCCCCCCCTTCTAAGGATAGTTAAATTTAACGTTAGCTAAATGGAATTCGAAGTGTGCATTTTTGATGTCAATAAATCTTAATGTATTTGTCGTAAAAAAAAAAAACAAAGAAAACCGCCAAAAATGGGGCAACTTTTAATTGCATTTTTGGGGGAAATTCGGGGCTTTTAGGGAACACACTTAGTTTTGCTCTCTAGAAGTTTCATTTCGAAAAGTTTCCTTTGATTTCATTATTTTCCTTTGCCATGATGTGATGACTTGTCTTAGTCGCCGTGTCCTCGCTATCTCTCTATATATTATATGTTTTTTGTATCGCTGCTGTTCGCCATCATCACTGCCATCGTGTCGAGTTCACCAACCCAAAAATCATCAGTGAACAAATTGGCCAGAAGAGTCGCAGTAGCAGAGTCACTCACCTCATCATCAAGCAGAAAAATCACTGGTAATTGGCTAATGGACGCAGGTTGCGACAAGGAGCACCAAAAACAAAACAAAACAAAAACCAAACAAAATCGTACAACTTTTGTGTGTGTCGTTCGAGTGCACCCACCATCGTCACCCGTCACCCGTCAGCATCCATCCATCCATACTCACTGTTTCACAGATACTCCTGATGAAACTCCACCTCCTTTACTACAATACCCCCGCACTCCATCACCAATCTCCACTCACCATTAACGCTGCACACCGCAATTTGTGTTCCAAGCTTGTGAGCGATGACGTTGCACCCGAAAACAAAAAGAAAATACCAAACCAAACACTCAAACTAAAACGATTCTATACCGAACTAAATGAGCAATCCACCAACAATTCAAAATCCACTAGCAACGAGGCACCCAGACACCCGATCGCCTGGCCCCGGGCTCTCGTTACTCCTACCAGCAGATGCTGGAGAGCCAGGAGGAAAGCAGGAGCAGCTCTGAGAAATCAGCACCCAAAAAGGCAGAGCCCGTGTACATCATAGATGACGAAGACGATGATGATGATGAGGAGGAGAGCTCCCAGGATGAGGCAGGCTCCCACAAGCTGGACGACATCGATGCCATTCTAGAGGAAGACGAGGAAACTGAGAGTTCTCCCCCCTTGGATCTGCAGTCGCCGCCCTCCTATGCGGACACTGATTCCGATTGCTTTGACCGTCGGCGTGGACGCTACACCAGCGACTCGGAGAGTGACTGTCGCCCCTACAAGCCCTCGAGGTCGGGACGCAGTACTCCCGAGTACGGACGCAAGTCCGTGAGCTTCGACCTCAGCGGGGACGAGCGTTCCAGATCGGACTACGAGCGTTCCCGCTCCCGGACACCCGATGGCTATACACGCGCCTACGATTCGGAGCAGGATACTCGGGGCAGTGGAAGGAATCGCCTGCCCCGCAAGGGAATCCTGCGAGGCACCAGTCCCTCCTCCACTCTGGAAAGGCCAGAGCCCATTGTGCCAGCGGTGGCGCGAATCCGCGACGTGGAGTCTCCCAAGCTGCAGCGCGTCTCGCGAGCCACATCACCGGATCCTCCTGGGGAATTCGATCAGGAGAACCCCTTCCGACATCCCGCAGCCGAGGATGATGAGTACACGCGAATAGCCAAGGCGGTAAGCAGGTCGCCACGCTCACCACGCTCCACACGGGAGCAGTTCTTCTTTGGCTCGTCGCGATCCAATGAGGATCTGCTGGAGCAGTCCCAGTCGCAGTCCAGTGGCCACAGCACACCCAACACCGTGATTTCCAAGTCCACCGAGAACTTGTCAGCGACGGGCGCCCGTCCCAAGATACCGCCCAAGCCGCAGCTCAAGAAGGCGGACCTGGTGCGGAATGTGGCACTGGAGACCTTCCAGGCCAGCGATGTGGGTCAGGGCGATTTTACGGTCTTCGAGCACGACGCCAGCACGAATACGATCCATCCTGTGGAGGCCAAGCTGCCCGTGAGGGTGGTGACCACCGCCACTAAGGCGCCCAAGCCAGGTCGTCCGAGGGAGTCGCCGCCACCGCCGCCTGTGAACTTTGCCACCTT
This sequence comes from Drosophila parvula, assembly GCA_018904695.1. Taxonomy (NCBI): domain Eukaryota; kingdom Metazoa; phylum Arthropoda; class Insecta; order Diptera; family Drosophilidae; genus Drosophila; species Drosophila parvula. The sequence continues at coordinate 40,030 of JAEIIG010033220.1, read as the reverse complement.
GCCGAGCAAAGTGCCGGGCACGCCCACTCTGCGGGAGCAGGAGGAGTCGCTGTACATGGAGGCGCTGCCGCCCACGCCCTCGCAGCTCCGCCCCCACGAGTTCGTGCACGAGAACTCGCCGGACCATATCCTGGTGTCGCCGCAGGAGCACCGCGAGTATCTGCTGCGTGAGAACGAGCTGAGGAACCAGCTGCGGGCGCCCTACGAACCGGCGCCGCCCATACCCATTGCCAGCAGCAGCGGATATTCGGTAACGAATCCCTTCCTAGATAGTTGCGACACCGACATTGACAGCCTGCCACTGCCACCGCCACCGCCACCCAACTACTCACCTCCCGCCCAACAGCAGCAGCAGCGGCAGGCCAACCACCACACACGTCATTTGCATGAGCCTCTGCATCCGCCTCCGCCTCCGCCTCTGATGTTTCAGTTCCCGTCACCACTAACCGCTAACGCATCCTCGTCTCCATCTTGTTCTTCCAATGCTGCCGCCACTAACCGCTTGATGGACTCGCCGCAACAGCTGCTGGTCGCCGGGTCGCCCGCAAACATCTTTCCCACGGCCCAGATACTGCCTGTGCAGTATGCCAGCCTGCCGCAACCGCAGCAGCCCAACACGCTCACCCTCAAGTCCACTTCTCCCTCTGCCTCTGGCACGCCCTCCCCCGCCACTGCTCCGCCCCCGCCCCTTTATAACCTTGTCCTGCTGCCCGGCGACCAGCTGGGGGGCAGCAGCTCCTCGCCAGCCGTGCTCTACCTGCAACCTTCCCAGTTACCAACGGTGAGTGAATCGAGTGGCAAGCCCCGACGCAGTGTGCCACCGCCGCCTCCTGCGACGACCGTCGCTCCCGTATCCGTTACCGTTACCTCGCCCACGCCCTCGTACGCGGCGATGAAGTTCCCGACCTTCTCGGAGATACTCAGTCCCGACTCAAATAGCAATTACCAGAACATGACCACGGCGCGCGTTGGCATCTCGAATACCTCGCTGGCCAACAGCACCAGTTCGTTTTCCATGAACTCTTCCAGCTCCTCGCTGCTGCTGGGCAAGGCAGGCGAAGGTGTCACCGCCTCCTCCTCCTCCTCTCACGGCTACTATGAGACAGCCGAGGAGATCTACTCGACCATCGAGGAGGAGGCCATCTACAGCAACACCTCGTTCTTTGACTCGCGTCGCAGCAGCGACACTTCGGTGTCCTGCCGGGCCTCCAAGTCACCCACGCCACCGCCTTTGCCGCCCAAGAGGCCCCTGAAGCCGACCAAGCTGCGCACAGCCCCGGCCCCGCCGCCAGTGTCCCAGAAACCTCATGGTCTGAGGGGCATGGCCAGTTTTAAGCTGCGCTCCCAGTCGCAGCCTCAGTTGGAGGGGGCTTGGGTGCAGCCCCCAGCCACGCCCCGCACTCCGGGCACGCCCACGGGCAAGGAGACAACGGTGTAGGAGTAGAGTGAATCGATTTGGCTATATTACAAAAGAGAAACATAAAGATGGCAATTTAAACAAACTAATATTAATATTAAGAGTAATTATTGAAATAGCTCTTGGCTAACTGCTTTAAGTAAGCCCTATTTTTGGTTCAGAAGTATCTAACATTCCAGGGACTTCCATATGCATTTTTCGACCTTCAACTAACCACTAATTTCCAAGCGTTGCCCTTTAAGTGATGATGGTTTTAATTGCTCCTAAGCTGACCCTCTTACTACCTTCGTACCTCTACCTTCTCTCTCTCTCTTGTCTACTACCTCTCCCTGGGTTCACCTTGTCACTGGTCATACATTTTAATTAAATTCTAACACCCTTTTTGCCATCAATTAAATGTGGCCCCAGCCCTAGCGACAATTTTACTCCACGACGACATGTCTCTCCTCCGCCTTTGCCGGCAATTTTCAATATTTTCGTTGCTCTCGCTGGCAATTTAAATTGATTGATTTGTGGGTCGTGTCTGGCGCCGAACTTGCTGCTGCACCTTTCCTGCTAATTAGATGCAACTTTTTGTTGACTTTGGGGCGTTCCACGCTCCCTGTGGCAAATTGCAGTTGAAATTGAGCAGCAAGTGGTTGAAGTTTAATGTGCAGCCATCCCCCTGTGACTCCACCCCCACCCTAGTGGGTAAGCCAACCACCCTCTCTGTGCCTTCGTCTGGGCCAAGTTTAATTTGACGTTGATTGAAACAGTTGGCTGCCAGGACCACCACCACCTGCAGTTACCACGCCCACACCCCAACACTGGGCCATTAATATTTTTCAGCTATTATTGCTGGAGCTCCTGCTGCCTCACGAAAAAACCAACGAATAAATAAGTATAACGATGAAAAAATACCTGAATATAAACGAAATAACGAAAGTAACAGTAACAGTAACAGAAAAACAGACAGAAAACACAATTTTACAATTTACAAAAGTTAATTTTCGCCCGTAGCCCTGCTAAGTTGATTTTAATGCTAATTTATTTTATCAAGACAGAGAACATTCTTAATTGCATACCTTTAAGGCAAATAAACATTGCGTATTATTCTTATTTGCATTCCGTGGGCTCTTTTCATTTTGTCTTTGTCTCTTTGTGTCAACAAACGATTCGGCCCCCCGAAATTGTTTTATAACCCAACCCCCCGTGCCCGAGGGGTCTGTTGACCTTGGCTCACTTCTAGCCAGCTGTCTAATTGGGCCCTGACCCCAATTACAATCCAGCTTCGAACTTCAGCCAAGTGCCTGGCCTAGACTGGCTACCTCGATGTGGCCAGCACGGCACCTGGCCCTGCACTGATTTTTGGCCACAAGTAGTTACCCCTTTTTATAGGCTTCGGCTTGGGCCCTAATCTTATCGCGGTACTCCATTAATTGCCGCGATAAGGAGTAGTCATCGTCAATGTATCATCGCCTTATCGCCGATGTCACCACACACCCACCCACACACACACGTACCCACCCAAATCTTGGCCCACTAACACTCTTGCTGAATAATTCAATGGCTTATTGGCTTTTAATGCGCTGACCAGGGCTGCAAGCACACACCACACAGACACACACAGGAATGGGATCGGGTAACACACACACACCCACAGTCTCAACACTTTCATGGCTCAATAAATTCCTATTAGCTGGACTGCTGAGCAGGCAGAGGCAGCCCGGCTAGAGCTGCAGACTGATGCTGATAAACCGGCTCCATGTTGCCTCTTCGCATTGACTTCAATTGAAAATCGAAAAATCCGATACGAAATTAATTTCTCTTCTAAAAATACAGCTCAGTTAAGCTGGGCCACTCCTGCTGCTTTCACTTTCCTTCCCCGACACTCCACCGACTTGGTTTATTTATGAGCTCTCCCTGACTGGACTGGTATGTGGTCCGGTCCTTGGTCCTTGGTCCTTGGTCCCTGCTTCTGGCTGGAGGGGTCGAACCCTTGCTCGGTATAAGGTTGCAATTTGTGCAGTTTAACGCTGGCCTTTGCCCTGTTTGCCTTTGTTTTGCCCCGGATCCCACGTCCTTCGTTCTCCGCCTCCTCCTCATCCCTCCATCCTGGCTGCCATTTAATGACTTTGTCGTCGTAGTCGCAGTCATCGGTGCTCTGCAGGCACTAACTACTATCCACCCCGGCTCTTGGCTTTATCTGGCTACTGTGGCTCATGTTGCCCCAGCACGAGGAATTGCATGAAAGCATAAAACCGACAGTACACGACTTTGGGTGATAAATGGCCTGGTCCGGTCCGGTTCAGTTCAGTCCGGTTCGGTTGGAACTCCTCCACACCTCCCCGTTTGCTGCCTAACCCACGCATCTGTAATTTGCGCCCTCTCCAATTCAATCCCTCGTCCCATCCAGGCCCGCCCTCAAAGCCAATCCTAAGCCCCAGCCGACTGTAAATTATATGCCCCGAGAGTGCACAGGCAGATAGCTCTCTCCGGCAGCCCCAAAAATGTCGGCTTGCTCGCTTTATGATTGAGGCTGCCCATGGCTGATCCGGGCCAGACAAACCAACGAGCTGAACGCCGTTAGTTCCGTCTGCTTTTTAATAAACTTGTGTAGTGTCATCAATTTTCTTTATGGCCATTTCGGATTTTCCAGCTTTCGCTCTTTGAAAATTGCAGTTTTTCCCAGTCATTTAATTGAAAATATGGCAGAGGGAGAGCTACGCAGCGCACCGCAGCGAGTCATAGCTGCCGGCGGTTATGCTTTATCTGTTTATTGATTTTTTGCTTTGTTAAAAAATGTTTCCTTTTTTTTGAGTTGCGTTGAGTTGCTAACAAAAACGTTTTCCCATTTTCCAGTCAACACCTGCCAGCAGGGATGAGGGGGAGCAGGAGGCCACCACCGCCACCGCCACAAAGCCAACACCGAGTAAAGTGCCTAAATCGGTTTCCGATAAAAAACGCTTCTTCGAGTCAGCCATGGAGGATCAACACAAGCCCACACAAAAGACAGGTGAGTAGTGGTTGTGCCAGGGAAAACTTTGTCCATTGAACCGCAATTCACGGGTGCCAGGGGAGGGCTTGGGGCTGTGGCCTTGCACTCCGGCTCTAGCTAGTGGTCCTGCCACTTAAATCCCGCTCCTTGGCCCGAGTTGTCAATCAGTCCACTTAGTATCTCTACCTACCTGGGTCTGTGTAATTAGAGGGGAGGAATCTGCCCGCCCCTTGATTTGCATGACAAAGTGTGGTGGGGATGGCGGGAAGTAATAGGAACCCTCAGGAAGACCCAGCCAAGCTGCATCGGATCGCTATTTATTTAATTTCCTAACTTAATAGCGAGACGATGGCTCACACTGATTCCATTTCTCTGCCGTTTTTTGCAGAGAAAGTTTTCTCATTCCTGTCAAAGGACGAAGTCGAGAAGCTGCGACAGGAGGAGGAGCGCAAGATTGCAACATTGCGCCGTGATAAGAATTCCAGATTATTGGATGCTGCCGCCAACGACAACATTGACAAGGACGACGCCCGTCGCTCCGATAAGCAGCGACCCAGCAGCAGCGGCGCGGATGATAATGATGACAGCGACCAGGATGAGCAGGAGCAGGAGCAGGCCGCGGCTCGGGCTGATGCCGTCGACAATGCCGCCGTCGCCGCACTGGGGCACTTTGACGAGGCGGAGGATATGAGGTGAGTGCGCATTGCTCTCATTTCGGATTACTGGTGCTTGCATTATGCGCTTTTTATGTTACATCTAAATGCACAGGCACTACACCCTCACAACCTCACACTTCCAATCAATCAATCAATCACCTCTCACCCTTCACCCTTCACCCTGTGCTATTATGATAAGCATAAGGCACACACCCTATACCCTACACCCCACATACACCCTATATACTTTACACAATCCCCACGGTGTTTGTGCATTTGCTTTGGCATAATCTCTTATATCCCAAGTTGAATTATTTTTAAGTTTTTTATTGGTGAAGTTTTCCACGCTTCCTTTTAGTTTGGTTTGGTTTGGTTCTGGTGCCGGTTTCCCCTCCACTCTTACAGCTGCTTCTTCAAATATATGCGTTGCCCTTAAGTTAGACTTCATACACCCACCACACACACACACACACACACCACACTCTACACCCTCTACACACTCTCAACTCTCTTTGCTATCCATGCCACACGAGGCGCAGTCAACTGGCGGAGCTGCTAATCATCATCGAGACTTAGTGTGTTATTAAATAGGGATAGCGATCTATGGCTGAGAGGTCTTTAATAGTAAGTACACTCCACACACACACACAGTCTACACTCACACTCACACACAAGCATACACACTCTACACACATGCATACGATTATAAGCGTGTAAGCCCTAAGCAGTTTAAGTTTTATGTAGCACTTAAGCGCTGTATGGACTCGTAAATCGCAGGCAGACGCTCAGCTTACAAAAAAAAAAAAAAGAAGCAAAAAGTAAACAGGAAAAAGAAAGTAAAAAATCTCAAGGAGATGGAGAAACATGTTATGGTTGTGGCGCGGAAATCTTTTTAGTACATAGACCAAGGCCTGCTGGGCTTCAAATCTCATCTCGGGCATATGATAATCTAGTCTCTCAAAAAAGTGTAAGTATTTCCGTGCTGCTTAACTTAATTTTCCCGGGCATTGCGTATACGCAATGTGTAGCCCCCGGGCCAAGCTCTTGCTCTTACCCTTGCCCCCACTTCAGTGCCTCTGTGGGCCCACCCCCCTTAGTCCCCGCGGCACAATGCCAGCTGTTTTTACAATTGAATAACTTCATTTGGGCATTTCGCAAATTGCGTTTTGTGCGTTTGCTCGCTCAACTGGGCGGGGTCTCGCTCCAGGTCGCCGGCAATGGTTTGGCAAACGAGCCAGGAGACGGGAGCCGCCAGGAGCCAGGATTCAGGATTCAGGATTCAGGAGCAAAGAGCCAAGAGCCAAGAGCCAGTAGAGAGTCACGCACACGTACGCATAATTCAGTATCCGCCGGGAATCGATGATTTTATGCTAAGTATGCTGCACTGAATTAAGCGGTGGGAATGAATCAGAGTCGCGAGCAACTGTAAAAGCAGACCTAGAGGCGGGGCCAGGGCTGAGCAGTGCTGGGCAGGGAGTCCTCCCCAAATGATATTTTAATGCCCGAAACAGGCAATTATAATTAGCGCCTCTAGGGGGAAAGTTGGGGCGGGGCATGCAACACGTAGCGGCAGCAACCAAAAGGCGGCCATTGTGTCAAAAGGCACAACTCGTTTGTCTCTCCGTGCGTAGGTGCCAACCGCCGGCAAACCAAACAAGGCAAGGCAAGGCAACACAATGGAAGAAACTAAAAGCTTGTGCCAGGTGCTGGTCACACCCCTTCCCTGCCTCCCCGCCACTGGCAGCCATTTTGTGCACCGAGCTTATCAGCCAACTTTCACACACATATGTGTTCGCTCAGCTCGACTTGGTTGAAGGACCCGTTCTCGTGCTCGCTCGCGTCCTCGCACCGCCGCCCCCTGCCCGTGTTCCAGTGGCTGACTCTAACAACATTATATAATGAGCAACAACAAAGTAATTTAATACAATTTCGCCCCCAAAGCTGTTGCAGGAAAACATTAAAAAAAAAAAAGAGCAGCGCGATCCATCTCCGGGGTTCAAAAGTCGCCGTTCGAATACCCTTAGCGGTTCATTAACCCACCGAACCGTTGCTTGACCTTTGTCAGAAATTAAAGCCCACACGGCACAACCTGATGTCTGGGTGACTTTGGAAACAAGTTGTTTATAAATATAAAAATCATAAAAATCTGAAAAATGTGAAAATCTGCCTGCGATGAGTGCCCGCCGCCTGCTTCCGGTCCGAAAGAGTATGCGACGAATAATAGATAAACAAAAAGGCAGAGGAGGAATGTGTTGTGTATACACGTATGACAACGCCAGATATCACATAGCATGACAACCAGTTGCAGGACGTTTAAGGACTCTCGCGCTCTATCCCTTGTGTGTTTGCGAATGAAATTTACTCGAAGGATGTGATGGTTGCGGCTATGAAAATATTGTGCAATGTAAACAGCGTCGGCGGATAGCTAATTTCACTCTACTACATGCCATTACTAAGAAGGCGTTTTCTGATGGATTTTCTAGGGAACCCAAACAACTGTACGATTTTCCTTTATCTCCCATATTTGTTTTTCTAACCTGGCACGCATAAATCAAGCCGCCAAAAACTAATCATTAATTTGGGACAAAATTTCGGAATAAATATCCCATGACTTCATAGGTGGGCCAGAGAGTTCTGCGCAATTTCCACACTAAGCCAGGCCACGCCACGACTGGTTGTCAACTTGGCCGAAAGAAAACCTTGAAGTCGAATTGGCTCAGCTGCCAAAAACTTGGCGAACGACCTGCTACCACCCTCCACTCTAGGCTACCCCCCCATCTATGCCCCTGCCCCGCCTGGCAGCTGGCTTTACAACTTTACATGCATAATATAATAAATTGAAATGTGTGTTATTATGTTGGCCCGGCCGTAGCCTTGGAATTCATAACGAGGAAAAGAAGATAAACATGTTAATAACCTTGTAATAAATTTCTAGCAAGAATTTCTACTAGTTCGTTCTTCTTTCCTGTTCTTGTTTATTTTTTTTTTTTCTATGCATAAATTTGCTCCTACCCGACCCGCCGGAGCTTTGTGTAAAAAAACAAAAAACAAAAAAAAAAGCAGAAATAGAAATATAAAGAAGAAAACGAGAGGAAGGAATATGTAGAAAAACCCATATCAAATTAGCCGGCAAGGCAGTGTTCTCCAAACTATTTGTATTTATATTCAAATTAAACTCGTCTAAATCTATAAAAGTTGTGAAACACAAAAGGCTCGCCAGATCCGTGTTTATGAATTTTTGTTTTTCTTTTTTTCTGCCTTTTTTTTTTTGGCGACATCAAATTCGGCTTCCGTGACGACAAAAAGACGTCGGCAAAACGCAATCGAATTCTTAGTCGTGCATTAATCGTCTAATTTATTGTTTGATAATTTATGAACTATTATTAGTTGGTCTTTGCGACTGACCGCCGGATACTGCCCCACCGATGGTTGGTGTCGCCAGGCTCGTCTGACGGTGACGATGACTCCCGCGCTCTCGCTTTCAATTGGAATTGGATTTGGATTTGAAATTGGTTTGGCTGGCTGACTGGCTGGCTGGCTGGCGGTTGACCCTGAAATTTTGGCAGCGACAAGACAATTGGTGGTCACTCGGCGGCGGCGGTGGCGGCGGCGGCGGCGGTTGTTTTTGTCTTCCTCTCTTTCGGTTTTTTCGGTTTCTTCGTATTTTTATTAAATTTTTTTACATTTAAATGTGTATGTTTGCGGCCGTTTGCTTCTTGGACGTTTTTGTGATTTTATGCAGATGAAAATATTTATGTTTTGTTGATTGCGCATAAATTAATTTATATTTTATGGCGTTGGCGCTACGTTCGTTCCTCAAATGGATCGCGTCCGCTCCGGCTCCGCTTCGACGACGATTCCCCTGTCGCCACCAGTCCGCCGTATGCAAATCGCTCTTGTCTCTGAGATATAAAAGCATAATTTGACCTTAAGCTAAAAATGAGGGCGTTAATGATGTTTTTTGTTTTCCTTTTCTCAGTCGCCGTCTCAGTCTCAGTCTCCGTCTCCGTCTAAGTCTATTTTTTATTTAATTTTTTTTCCTTCTCCATCGTGTATGCGTTTTATTTTCGCTTGATTGTTGTTTTGTTTGGCTGGTTGCGTTTTTTTTTTTTTTGGTCACATAAATATTAATTACATGCCGCACGGAAAACCCAGAAAGACAGGATAAAATCCCCCGCAGACAGAACCAAGCCAAGGGAAGCATGGGGAACCACTCTCCGGCCACATTGTGTTTATTATTTTGCAATTAGCACCCCATATCCCCCTCTCTGCACCTTTTTAATTGTACACCACAAAAACTTTCTGTTTCTGCTTCTCCCAAAAACCACTTTTGCAGGAATCCACTCGAAGAAATTGAAGCAGTATTTAGAACTTAAACTACACTAAGCTCTGACTACACACTCACACACCCCGTCAAGTTGTGCGAATGTGACACGTTTATTAACCATAGCTTTAAGTGTGACCTAATCTATATACTCTTATATATAAAAACTATATGTATGTAAAGTATGTATTTTCGAGCGTAAGTTTACCACCTACTACCAAAGCGAGCAGCGGCGGCAGTAAAGCAACTAATCTACGATATAAAGTCATTTTTATACTGCGACACGAAAACTTTTTATATCCGTAACATGTTAACGCTGAAACGTGAACTTTATAGTGACAACTCCGAATACACCTCCTGCCACGCCCACGCCCACGCCCACTCCCACTCCCACTTAAACTCACACCTGACAGGGCTAAGCATGGTGTTAATGCCATATGCTCCGAGTCGACTTTTTTGCATTTTATTAGGCTAATTATTTCTCTCTTTTCAAATTGCCCAACTTTCTGAACAACAACAACAACAACACTACACATAGTCTGTCTGAGTTGGCAACACTTGAAATTTTTCAGTACACCTCCTGCACACTCACACACCTGCAGCACTTCTAGAATCCCTCCCCCCACACACACACTCTCGAAACACACCCACTCACACCTATGAACTCCACAGTGCCTTGTGTGCGGCGCTTTGTTGCTTGCATAATTTATATGCATTTTGCATTTTTGAAATGTTTGTTATTAAAAATAATGATTTTTGGAGCAGGACAAGAAGTCTCATTAGTTTGCTGTTTTTCGGTTCCACCGCCACATTTCACCTTTCCCCCCGTTGTCGTCGCCATTGTAAACGATTTTTTAATTGCCATAGATAAATGTGTGTGGATAAAGTCACGATTTCACAGTCAGACACGCGAGCCATTGTCTCGGTTTAATGTCGATTTATCGCCTTTGCGATTGCAATTCCTGGCAGTGACTTGCACTCACTACGCTTGTTATTAGATTACCATAAAAAAAAGCTAACTCGAAATGACTTACAGGGACTCTCTAGGCTAGGGGTGCTCAGGTCTGCCTTACCCACACAAATAATAGAAACTACAAGCATAGCGTCGTGTATAGCGTCGTGTCGGGAGCTCGCTAACCACAAAAGTGACGCGTGTGCATAGGCGTGAGCACCTCTGCTCTAGGTTTTTTGTTTTGTTAAAAAATTAAAGAGAAACTTAGCATTTAAAGTTCCTGGACTTTATGTTAGTAATTCGCATTTCCAAGCTGATCCTTTTTAGCCAAGTATAAATACGTATTCCTAAAATGTCCTGCAAGTTAAGTTTACAAACAAGAAACCATGTTATCATTCTCGATATATATTTTATAAATATTTATATGTTAAAACTGTGTGTGAACCTAAATAAGAACTGCTTAACAATTGTATTAATATTACTGATTACGGTTATGGACTCACAGCATTATCATTACCATTATATTAACCAAACACACCAACACACCAATACACCAACACACACCACACATATGTACGTATTTGTCATCGATTTGTGCCATACCTATTATATTATATATATTTATGTAACTTTGTTATTTTGCATATACAACAAAAAGTACAATTTTATTATACTAGAAATAAAGGCGAATGATTCAAATTAGCTTTACTGCAATTTATTTATTTATCCCACCAAATCACCACGTTTGCATAATTGCTTAACTCTTACCCTAACTTTCAAGCACTCTACTTCGGTTGTGGTTTCTGCATCATTCACCTCTGACCCCCTGAACCCCTGATCCCTTGACCCCACTATGCCCAGCTCTGTTTCCTCCGTTTATGGGGAGTGTTTTGACTATGAGCCAGCAATTAGCCATTGAAACAGGAAAAACAATCATTTAGAGTTATGGAAGGGAAAAGAAATAAAAAAAAAGAGGAAAAGCTGGCCGTAAAAAAGAAATCACAGGGGCCGTTGCATAAATCTGTCAATTGCAAAAGTTGAACGCGCCGGAATACTTTCGCTCGGGTCCCCGCCAGGATTATTGTAGCGACGCGCTCGAGTGCCGTGCCGGGCCAGAGTTCATTTAAAAGTCGAGAGGACAAATGAATGAATAAAGGGAGCCAAAGAAATGAGCAAGGAAAAGAATCATGAGAATATTGTAAGTGCAATTCCCTGGGTCAGGAGCTTGGCGCACTTAGCCGCCGCCCCCAACCACTTCGTCCTCGTTCACCTGGAGGCTTCCGTCCTTAGTTGGCTCCTTGATTCCGCTCCTCGGGCACGACATTTGCGTAGGTAGCCGCCACACTGGCAAAGAGTGTTTCAGCCGAAAGTTTCTCTCCTTTTCCGCTGCTGCCAAGGATCTAGGAAGCCGGCGGCTCTCAAATTGAAAAACATAAATCACTCAAGCAGAAGTTGCTGCCAGCAGCGACTTGGTAGTTGGCGTTGGCCCGGCTTTGTGTGAATAATTTCGCATTAAAGTTAAATTGAAAGTGTGTAGCAATTTGTTAAAGACAAAAGTCAGTTGGCTGTAAGGAGAGGGATAATAAAAACAAAAAAAAAACGAAAGCCGAATGGATAGGCCAAATAGTTGGAAATCCCCGGGCAAATAGTTCTAGTCCGCTTTATTTTAAAATTAATTTTGCATGCTGCTGCCTTCGCCTCGCAGGAGCGACATGTACACGTAGTTATGTAGTGCGAGACGGCTCCTGCCAACTTTTACGACTCCGCAGACACTCTGCTGGCTTTCTTCTGCCTCGGCACGCTAATCTCCAGCTGCCATGTTATTGCACTTGTTGGCGAAAGTTTTTCAAAAAGTGATTTTGTCCGGGGCATGGGACTCTGGCTGGAAACTTTGTAGTATGTTTCTTGGTTTTAATTACAACAAATTCGACTTGTTATGCCAAAGTTGGCTGCTGCCAGAGTCGAGTCCGGGACACTGGGGGGAGCTCAGGGCACGTTCCACATGTGTGACTAAAAGAAATTAACGACATTGTGTTTGTAACTGCTCATATCACGTGCTAACCGCATCTCACCGAATTCCCTCTTTGGTTTTGACAAGCAAATTATTTTGATTAAATGTGTGTTTTACTTTGCACAATTCGAACACGAACCAACTCTCAAAAAAATTATGACAGAACCGCACAAGGGCCGCCCCACGCCCCCAGCAAAATACCCAAGCAGCAGCAACGGAAGTTGGAGCTTCCCCAGGCGAAGCCCACACTGATCCCTGATCCTCCCAAGCCCTCGCTGCTGCCAAAGCCAAAGGTCAGGGTGGTCATACCGCCCGCCCTACAGCAGCGCCTCAAGCAGCAGCAACAGCAGCAGCAGGAAGAGCCCACCATTCCGGAAGAGGAGCAGCCTCAGCCTCAGTTGGAGCCTGAACCTCAGCCCGAGTACGAACCTCAGCCTGAGCCTGAGCCTGAGCACTCGCCCTCTGCCGGTGGCAGTCGCATCCCCATAAGAACCCTGAAAGCGGAACGCCGCGCCCTGGCCTCGGCTGCCCGCCAATCCGGAGTCAGTGTGGAGGAGTATCTCCGGCAGCTGGAGGCGGACGCCGAGCTGGCGCCCACCTCGCCCACCACGCCCACCGGCAAGAGCCGTTCCATGATTAAGTAAGTTGAATGCGTGGCGGTCAAGGAGTTGACATGCGTGCGAAAAGGTTACAGGTCAAGTGTCGGCATTGGAGCATCGTCGTGGGCCGACTGATGTCTTGTAAATGCCAACTGGGTTGGCCTATTTGGGGGAGACCTATAAAGAACACCCACGACAAGCAACACTCTCACTGAATGCACCCACTCACGCGAGGCCATGCGAGGCCCTCGATGTCTCTCTATGTATATCTCTATGTCGATTGGAACCACCTTCTGTATCTCTGTTTTAGTTAGCGGTGTCTGTCCTAGCCACACCCACTATCTGTCTCTTCTTTTTTTGTATATATGTATACAATTCTTGTAATTAGTTTGCTTAAGCTGAAGTTCGACAAAAGACCGGTCTCTTGTCGGCAAAATGATGATTTCTAACTTGGTTTTGTTTGCCTTCCCTCAGTGCCGAGAAGCGCGCCTCCTGGCGGGCAGCTCGCCTGCGGTCGCTGGAACAGGGCGCCGTTGAGGCCCAGGATGTGATCAAGAATATGCGCAAAATGACCGACGATCTGATTACCCACGAGGCCAAGGCCAGCGAGGTAAGTGAGCCACTAATCCAACCCCAAAGCATAGCCAACCCCAAGACCATATAACCAACCATTAACAAGCGCCTGAAGGAGGCCGAAGGAATGACCTGAACTTGCCTGCGAACTTAACCAAAACAAAAAAAAAAAACAAAGAGCAAAAGAACCCACATAGCCACATGGTTTGCTTGACTAACTAACCGCCAGCTACTAATCGCGATCGAGAGAGAGAGAGAGAGAGAGAGAGCTGAATGTGAACCCCAACATCTTAATCACCTTTAATTTCCCACCTTCTCTATATCTCTGTATCTGTATCTCTCCCCTCTTGTTACTAATCAGGCTCAGCCGAAAATAGTCTTTCCCAAAATTGCCATTAAATCGAGCGACGGTCCTGTCATAGTGCGCGAACGCGAGAAAATCCTCGATGAGAAGATTGTGCGACGCACTGAGGAGGTGGCCTGCCCCATAACGGGGCGACCACAACTGCGCACCGTCGAGTACATAGAGAAAATCATCGAGACGGAGGTTAGACCAAACATCAAAATCAAATCAAATTCCAAAAACCAGCAATTACCTGTACTTGTACACCCGTTACTGTTACCTGTTACCTGTATTGTATATATATATATCAATTGGCACCGATTTGAGTTTCGTTTAGACAGCATTGGCATTACAACACCCTTAATTTTCGGTTTCTGTTGCCGCCTCGTAAAGCGTTAAGCGCCCTGTGTATTTATTGTAGCCGTAATCACTTCCGTTTAAGCTGTTGCGCCCCCTCGTAGTCCGCATATCCGGTTGCACCCTCCGAACATTTAATGCACCTCCCACCCATCATAAAGCACCACTGGAATTACACTCGCCCGTCTCTCATTGTACAAAGCAAACATCTCCGGCACAGTCTTAATTATTTTATAGAGCTCATCATTGTTATGGGAGAACTGTTTCGGTACTTCTTCAACTGTTGTTCAGTAAGACAAATTTTAATATCCGCCGAGCACTCAGTTGCCAAGGGGATTTTGTTGACATTTCGACGGCTTACGCCACTGCCACCAGGTGCCCCACAGCCCCACAGCCCCACAGTCCCAAGCCTAAGACTACTCCGTCCCATCCTAAACCGGGCTGAAGTGCAGCGCATAAAAAGGACAATAAGCCACTTTGGCGACGCGCTAAAGGTAAGGGTTGGCGGTGCCGACAGAAATGATTTCCAGTTATTGCGGCCGTTCGAGTGTCGCGGTTTTTAAGGCCGCGCCCTCTAAAAGAGTTTCATTGTCTGTGTGTGTTTTTAGGGTTTGTTGTTGTCACGTGTCTATAAAATAACGACGACGACGACGACGACCCCCATTTTCTGGATACAATTTTTAGTATGCAAACGCATTATAATGACGCTCTCCGCACCGCTTTGCCTTTTTTTTTATGGCCGAGTCCATTAAAATTAAAGCAAAAGTTTTTTGTGTCGTGCTTTTGTTTTTGTTGTTCTTGTTCTTGTTGATTTTTGTTTGCGGCGTCGGCGGCAGCAGCATCGTTTTAATGAGTTTCAAAATATATACTTATAAAAAGAATGCAAATAAAAACAAACAAGCCATCGAGCAACACGCAAAGCATTTTATGCGCTATTGTTATTCTGTGGGCACGTGTTTCGGATGGCAGAGCGCGGCGCTCGGCGCTCGGCATGCTTTTCAATTTGCAAAAACTAAACGGAACGGAAGGAATTGCCATCCGCATTTCGCATTTCGGAAGAATGTCAACAGCACGAAGACGACTGGCCTCTGGCTCAGAGACTGTAGTATGTTTGCAGTGGCTGCAACCGAAGCCTGGACTGTATCTGATTCTGAATCCGAGTCTGGCTGCGGTCTCGTTCTGGTAATTCGAGAGCAAAAACTGGGCTTTGCTGTTGAGCAAAAGCCGCCTCCTGCCCGGAGGCTGACCCCATTGAGCATTGAAAGCGCCGCAGGAGGCCGCAGGAGAAGCAGCCTGTGTTCTCAAATTGCCTGGTGCGTCGCCTGTCAGGAGCAGAAGAAGCAGCAGCTGCAGTTTTAGCTTCAGCTTATCGTCCTGCCCCGGGACTCTTTTAGCCGCTTCCTGCCTGATGAAAATGCAGGCAATTTTCCTTTTTGTCGTTTGTCAATTTTCTCCATATCACGTATACGACAAGGCTGCCCGTGTGCGTGTCGGTCCGGGCGCCTCAAAATTTAGCCCAGGTCGTGATCAGATCAAGTCGAACTCCGTAAACTTTAGCACGTTCACCCATCTTGTAATTACTAACGACAAGTTCCCTAACACCTGCATGTTCACCGTAGCCCGTAGCATCTGTACTCATTCCTTTTTGGCCCTGGCTCTCACCTCAACTCACCTGGCAAGCTGTTCATTTTCCATTTCGCTGTATAAATTAACTGTAAGAATACACACACACACACACACCTGTGGTTGTGGCCCGCTGCTTTGCCCGCTTCCGCTATTTCCGTTGCTTCCATTAGTAGTTAGTGTGCTGGCAAACCAAATGCACAACGTATCCGCCTCATCTACACTTAGGTGGAGACCTGCAAGGAGCGCATCATCTCCTTGGAGCTGCAGGTGCCCGAGCCAGAGGAGGAGGGCACTCTAGATGACACGCAGCCGCCGCTGGAGTTGCAGCTCGAGACGGATGATTTCGAGGAGGAAGAAGATGACTTCCAAGACGAAGAAGACGACGATTTCGACGAGGACGAAGAGGAGGAGGACACCGCCTCCATTGTGACCGTGCAGGCCAACAACGAGAAGCTGTTCCTGCGGCACGACTCCGATGCCTACGGCCCGTCGTCCATCGAGAGCGTCTCCTCCGGCAAGGTTCGCATCAAGCCCACGCCACTTTCCCTCCACCAGACGCTGGCCAAGGAGACGACCATTGTGGAGGTCCTAAACCCCGTCATCGGGGGCGACGGCAGTGCACGCACCATCCACGTGAGCGGCGGCGCTCCCTTCGACCAGGACGAGGACGAGTTCGAGCAGGGTGGCGCCGTGGCCGTGTTGCGCAGCGAAACCTTCGTGTTGCCCGACGCCGGCGGCGGTAGGTCTGAGCTGTCATTAAATGCGAAAATGAAAACCGTGCTCGAGGAGCTGCTGGAGAACGAGCGCGTCAAATTGAATTTGCAGAAGAGCCTCGAGGAGGATGACGACGAGGAGGAGGGCAGCAGTGCCTATGGCGATGCGCGGGACTACGAGCGGGATGACGAGGAGAGCGCCTACGGCGATGCCATTGACGATGTGGTTGACTTTGGCGCGAGCCGCGCGTCTAATGAGCAGGACGATGCCAAGAACGGCAATCAGCAGCTGCTCGAGGAGCTGATAAAGGACAGCAACCGCAACACAATCATCGCCAAATTGGCCGGTCCGTTATCCGACGACGACGAGGAAGACGATGACGAGGAGGAGGAGAGCAGTGACTCCTCCGACGAAGACAGCGACGACTCCGACGAAGAGGACAATGCCTCGGAGCAGCTGAATGTCACCTATGTGCAGGGCGCCCAGGTGATCGAGAATCTCAATACGCTGGCCGCGGGCAGCAAGCTGCAAAAGTCACAGACGTACACGGCCATCCAGCAGCAGTCGGAGGTGGAGGAGGACCACCCCCCAAAAGAAGCGGTACAGGAGTCGGCGGAGGCAGAGCCGGAAGCGGTGTCTGCGTGCGGCACCGATACCCTGGCCCAACTGCAGGCTGAGCAGCGCGCTCTGGCCGAGATCTCAAAGCAGTTGCGCAAGTCTGTCGAGGATTTGCTCAGCGCCGACGGCGGCACAGTGGTAGAGACGCAGCGCACATACACGCTGCCCGCTGCTAGCGACAGCTCCGCGGTGGTCACCGTCACCGAGGTGGTCAAGAAGAAGCAGAAAAAAACAAAGGGGGAGACCGGGGAGGCTATATTCAACCGGCTGCTTAGCGGCAGCGAGGCGGAGCGCCAGATCTTCGACCGGCAGCAGGGTGAGACCATAACGACCACCACAACGACAACGGAGGCTGTGAGTGCGGCGGACAACGAGCCGAGTAGCAGTGTGGTGACCACCACGCGGACCGTGTCCAACATAGTGACCAGCGGCATTCCCCGGCCAGCGGAGACCGGCAAGCAGGGCAACCGCAGCAGCAACAGTAACAACAGTAGCAGCAGCAGCGGCAACAATAACCGCAGCAAGAACAAGCGAAAGGGGAAAAAGAAGTAGGCATTGCGTATACGCCGTGTGGTGGGTATGTGATCCTAGCAAACAACGCACACTCATATGGACACATTGCATATCAGAAGAAGGTCCTTTATTATATAGCCACTAATTGTATACATATAGTATGTATGTGTATATGTGTATGTACGATATTCGCATATGCATTGATGATATTTTTAATTAATTGTGCAAATAACGTGTGTCGCCCAGCATTTACAAAACCATTTGTTACTAATCATGAAAGTGTGTGCGCATTAAAACAAAATATTTTCATTGCAAATTAAAAACCAATCGAAGTGGCAGGAGTTTAACAACAGTAACTGTAAATTTAATGTTGTGCAGCAACCACAAAGGACAGCAACAGCACAAATCGCCACCCAAACCCCATCAGAATTTAAATTAACGAAACAAAACGAAAAACAAAACGAAACAAAATGAGAAAACGAGAAATCGAGAGATACAAAAAGAAACAAAAATCTTATTTAATTGAATTAAATAATTTCACTTTGTTTGCATTTAACTATCATTTGCATAAAGCATCTGGTTTTTCCCCTCATTATTATTTTTTTTAACCGCAAGGGCTTCGCTTTAATTTCCGCAAATTAAATTTACATTTTACGTTCTAGCACAAAAAGTAGGAGCTAAAATGCAAATCCAAACCCGGGCCGAAGTATTCACGATGATCCCCTCTTGAACCATCTGTAACCAACTCCAAGCATTCCGAGAATGCCCGCATTTTGGGGCAACCTCTCCCTAGTTTTTTTTAGCCATAAGCAAACCCCGGAAACTAAAACCCAATTCGAAGCGAACATAAATCAAATAATCGTAAATAATGTAGTTAGCGTGTGTAAGTGCGTCGTCCAGTTGTAATCCGTAGAATGTAACACAATGCATAAGCACAACTATGACAAATGTCCTCTGGCGATTTCAGTTTCCACTTTTATACAAATGTAAAAATATATATTTACAAGCAATTTTAT
Source organism: Drosophila parvula (assembly GCA_018904695.1). NCBI lineage: Eukaryota > Metazoa > Arthropoda > Insecta > Diptera > Drosophilidae > Drosophila > Drosophila parvula. The sequence continues at coordinate 21,334 of JAEIIG010033220.1, read as the reverse complement.
GTAATACTACCCTACCTTCTACCTACGATATTTAGTGTGTAAATTCGACTTTTTATGCATGGAAGGCAAACCCGGAGAAGCGAATGAAAAATAAACAAATTGAATGCATTTTTATTTAAAAAAAACACTCTGAACTTTTATTCTCGCAAGAGTCTTTAATTTGTCGGCATTGTGGGCGAGGACATTTGCTTTTTGCAGATTTCCCCGTCATCGCTTCGCCTGGGGGCGGGTAATTACGTAAAGTGGCTCTGCCGGAAATAATCCATATCTATAAACAGCGACGACAGCAGCTATTTTTGGCCGGCTTAAAATTGAGCGAAAAAATGGAAATGGAGAAATTCCAACACACCCACAAAAAATCCTATAAAAATGGCCGTCAGGTATACATTGTTGGTACCCACATATAATTGACATAACGTTGGAATTTTTTGAAATAATGTTAAAGCCAAGACCCGGACCCGCACCCGGCATGGTAGTACATTTATCTATGCTTCGCATTGAACATGAAGCATAGCACATATACATATGTACATATAGCATATGTGTTCCTGTGACGGAAGAGCGGAAGAGGCTGCCACGCAGGCTGATGGCAGATAGCAGCGGAGGATACACAGGACGAGAACCAGTTCTGCAACTAGGACGCACAACAAACGTCTTCCGTTGAGGTAGTCAAATGGATAGACAGCTGCCAGCGGTGTGCCAGCTCGGTCCGTCTGCTAATGTGAAAATCGTTAGAATTCGCTCAACAAGAAGTGGGAGCTCGGAGCGGCAGCCAGTTTCCTTCAGGCTCCGCCTACGTTTCTTGCCTGCTGCACTGTGCATAATACGATTTAGAGTGCGCAGCATATGAGATACTTACATCGGTATGCACTTGCGACTGGATCTTAAATATTTCATGCCCACCAATTGAATTAAGCCCAGCTGAATGCTCCGCCTGCTGCTCCCGGTCTGACTCCCAGTCCTACTGCTACTCCCACTCCTGCTTAGCTCCCACTGACGTGAGGCGTAGTTGGCGCAATGCGTGCTGCATGTTGCATGTGCAAGTGCAATGTTGCTGCTCCTGGCAGGCGCCTGAGGAAGACAAATGAATGCAACAGTCCCATGTCGGTGCCCTTGACCGCCTGCCGCGTTTTCACGGTTTTCAGCACTCAAAAAAAAAAATAAGGTTCATTAAATGTTGGATATTTATTAAAGAAACCCAAGAAAAATAGTTTTAAAACACTCAGTACATTCTGCAGAAACAATGTAAGAGTATATAATCTATTATAATATAAATATAAATATAAATCAAACAGAACTAGTACTATGTATATTGTTATATTGCTAGAATCAATTTATCTTCAAATAGGCTTCCTAATTGATATAATAATTTTTGTGGAGTGCATCATTCGCTGCATTTGCATTTCAGTGGCCAGGCAGCCAGTCCTTCATGTGCAGCGATGACGCTAATGCAGCTGCATCACCAGGAATAGAAGCAGGACCAGGAGGAATCCCCACCAGCAGCCAACCAATGCACTGCGCATTAATCAAAATCTCATTTCCGTGGGTGGCGGCGGTGCTGCTCCTCTCCCCCGCACAAACACAGAGGCATTACAATGTTGTTTACGTGGCTCCAGCAGAAAACAAAAACAGTTTGTCATATTTTAATACACTCCACTGCTCTGACAATGCAGGGAACGAGCTGAGAGCTGCGAACTGCGAGCTGGGAGCTGGGAGCTGGGAGCGGCGCTGTCGTGGCCAAAAATCCAGCCAATTGTCGTCCCCTGTCACATTTAATAGGATTATGCTTGGTTAAACACAAATATCCTTGGACACGCTCTCACATGGGCGAGTGGGTGCCACATGAATTTACAGCGTTTGCTGCTTGAAAATTTTTTCACATTACGCACATAAATCCTGCAAGGATGCTGCTGCTTTCTAGCTGCTGGCTGCTGGTCGTCGAAACCTCCTGAAAAATGTCCACTGTTTGTTTGTACTACACACACACACACACACACACACTCATCCTTACACTTATACGCATAAGCTCACATGGGCAGGTGAGCAGATGGGCAGAAGGTGGCCAGGTGAGGACCTCGTCGAGTCCTTGGGCGCGTGCTCCGCGTGCTTTTTGCCGCCGCCCGGTGCTGAGTTATCTGGCAAATAATGGAACGTGCTGTGCAGATGATGCGTTTTCATAAATTTTAAATAAGCACAGCAGCTGCTGGCACAGGAATCCCAGAGCCAGAGGATCCAACGTCGATGGAGCACCCAAAAGACGGAGGACACTCTGTGCTGGTGCATAATATCCCGTTTTATTCGAAAGTTTAGTCGAGTTTACTTAGCGCCGTCGCCTCCGTTGCGCTTAAGTTGCCCGATTCATTTATCAAGCACTTTATCCAGCAGCCATCGGGATGAATGCACAGGCTCCGACAGACAATAAAATATCTATGGAGTGCGATAATAGAAATCCCCGATAGCTGGAATACAACCTAAAGGAGCACGCGGAAAAATACCTTAAGCAATATTCATTAACTAAATATATTGCTCCTTATGGATTACATAAAATATATAATATAAATATTATTTTATTCCTATTATATCTTATTGTAAAGTGTTTTAACGGAACTCTTCTAGCCGATCCTCGACTATATGCCAAGATAATAGATATATCGAGCAAAGGATTGTCATAAAAGAATATTTTTGTAATATTTTAATCTTAAATTCGATATTTAGCATTTCGATATATCAAAGTGTACGATAGAGGTGGAGAAACATGGATGCTTTTGATATGATATTGATCGCGATAATTTTGTCTCTATATAATATCGGACTTTTCCTATCGATATACAGCCCTAGTAATACATATAATCATATTATCTTCGTTATGGTTTATTTGATAATTCAAATTAGGCAGATACCATTTAACCTTGAAAGAGGGAGTATTTAAAATAATTTTAAAAGCTTTATTTAGTTTCGTCTTTTCTCTGCGTGCCCTCAAACTATTCAACAGTGAGTTAAGTTACTCTCTGGTCGGGAATCTCTTGAAAGGGCCATTGGTGCAGGGACAATGAGTGGCCAGCTTGCAGATGGCCAGATGGGTTGATGGGTTGATGGGCTGATGGTCTCATGGGCTTTTGTCTAGCCCATAAAAATGCATTGCCCGCATTGCTATTCCGATTGCGCCCCCCATGTCCTGTGGTGTTTTGGGGGCTGCTGCTGCCTTCAGCCTGTTGCTGTTCGGAAGACTCGATGGTGGGATGTGCGCAGGCGCTGGAAGCGAGCACAAACTGTTGCAGTTGCCAGTACAAAACATTGCCCCTCCGAGGGCCGTTTTTATCCGCTGCCTTATCCAGGAGGAGGGCTGTAATAGTTGTTTGCGTGGGGCAGGTCCCCAAAAGGGACTCGGACTCGACTCGAGCTGGGGCTTGGAGTCGGCTCTTCTTCGTCGGCTGGAAGCCTATGCAAAGTTCGCTTTTTGTTTCTTCGCTGCCTGGAAGGTATTTGTGCTGGCTTTGGAGCTAAGTCCACCCCCGTCAAATCCCACTCGGGGGGCGGCTGCCACCCACCTCCGCCAGGCCGTGCCACTTTTTTTTTTTTTTGTTTTGCCGAGCTGCCTGTGCTGGCTCTTGGCTGTTCCTCTTTTTCGCACCACTGCGGCAACTGCTGCTTTGCAATTGCAATTTTCAAGGATATGCTTGAAACAGATTTATATGGAGGGCTCAGTACGTGCGGAATTTATTAATGCTGCCCCGGAGTGGCAGCCAGCCGCCCGCCCTATCATTAGCTGGGACGCAACAATGATGCCGCCGGAGCACGGGTTACGTAAGGCTCCAACCCATCGAAGTTTGCACATTAATAATGAGCTGTGTGTGAGCGTGTGTGTTCAGGTGTGAGCGTCGAAATTTGAATCGTGTGTTTGTGTTGCATTCGCCGCGAGTATTACGAGATTTCCGACATTTGGCCCCAAAACGCAAATGGAAACAGACACTGGCGCGGGTTTTGTTGTTGTTCCAGCGAGCAGCGCGAACTTTGGCTCCTAATCCGACCAGAGATGCTAGTTGATGGGATCCGGAATCCTTTATGCGGATTCCCCGGATTCTGAACGGCGCGCACGTACACGCATTAACGAACTTCGGTGCTTAAAGTGCAGTCGAAAGGCAAAGACCAACAAACGCGGCCAACAAAACTTTATCTGTGTTTGTGCAGTTGGCAAGGGGATACGCCCTACTCCCTGGTAATGAGAAGAGGCGTCGACGGATCCTAATAGTGACCAGGGCTTAGCATAATTTATTCCCCAGCATGTTGATCGCTTTCAATTGCACCTGTTCTGCTATTCTCGTGGGGGATTTTTAATTGCGAATATTCCACCGTATTAAGTTGCCTCAATTAATTTTCCATCCAGCTTAACTCCCGTTAATTAATTTCCACATATGGCGGAGTCGGTGGTGTCTCGAAGTCTCATCCTTGCGAGCTGCATCCTTGCCGGCACTTCATCAACTGGCCGCCGCCGCAACGTGCATGCGGAAAAATCTGTTAAATTGGATGGTTTCGAGCTTTACGAGCTTGCCAGCGCATTCCCCATCTCAATTTGCATACATTTTGATTGTGATTATCCCGGGCCACTGATTTAAATACGGCCGGGATAAGGACGATGCTCCGGCTCGGCTCCAGCTACGGCTCTGACAACTCGCTGCATGTGGCAGGCAGATGGAGCGCTGCCAGCTCATTAATAAACACGACGCCATGCTCCGGCACCGAGACCGGATCCCATCAAGAGTAACAGTAACAACAACGCAATTCCGTGGCTTGTCCGGCGATGATGACGAGCTTGTGGCCAGCCAGCTAGCCCGACCGCCATTTCACGCTCATTGTTTTCCAATGGTTAACGGCCGGACAGTCTGTTTTTAAATCGCTTGAATGGAGGCAATACTGAGGTAGGTACATACATATATGCGTATATATACACTTTGAATTTCCTTTTTAATTAAAATAACATTAACGGAGTGTGAAACGAACACATGTAGTCCAAGTGAAATGCACTTACTTCATTGATTGGGCAATGCAATTAATGCGCACATTTAAACATCAAGTTATGCGCACTATTTGGTAGCAGACTTTAATCGAAATAATTTATTACGAACTTCAGAAATTAACCTTGTGTACAGGAAGAAATTGTTGCTACTATTTGAACACAAGAATTTAATATTAAACATTTATTGCATACCTCTTAAAGCAAAATTAGCTTGATATTCCAGAACTTAGATAATAATATACTTGAATTAAATACATACACAAATCCCTGTCCTTGAAATGGAGACCCTAAATTAGGTAATCGAATCTCGATTTAAGAGGTACTAAATTCTGAGAAAGAGCTACGACCTTCAAGTGTAGTTCAGTTCGCTATGCAAATGGTAATTCGCTGATGGCCATTAAATTGATAAGGCCTTGGCAGCGAGTTTTCCTACGTAGGGCATTCAGTTCCGAGCTGGAAAAATGAGCTCGAGCTCGCGATGAAGGTCCGATAGCCCGCTGCTTTCATTTCTCAGAAGCTCCAGCTCAAGGCAGCAGCTTTCAGCAGTGTTTGCTGTCTGTTTCAGCCACAGCAGCACCAGCAGCACAGGCAGCAGTGGCAGCGGCAACAACTTAACTGCACTCAACATTAGTTTGTTATCAACGCTCGCTCGATTGCTGCGGAAAATTGAAAAATATTGTCGCTGCGAAAGCGGATCGAGCTGGTTGCTTGCTTGCCACAGGATACCGGATGTAGGATGCTGGCTGCAGGATGCAGGATGCAGTCGCAGCTGCTGCCACCGGCTCCGCCTGCGTCCTAATGATGGATTGCGCTGAAAGTGTCTTAAGCTCACACGCGCGGCGCGGCGCGGCGCGTCGTCCTCTTCAAATAAAAGTTTCCAAATGTCGCCCATGCAGGCACAAGACGACATCTCGTCGCCCGTCGCCTCCTCTCGAGGCCTTGCTCCATTTTGGCCATAAAAAGTTTGCCTCTGATTTTGCATGAACCGGAGCTGTCTCTAAGACTATTTGGGTTAGCTCTGCCCTTCGCTGTGCTGGCTGATAAAGCGTCCGCACTTTAAGTGCACTCTGCGTGCCATTTAGTCTTGGGAAATTCTGCGTTACAAAATAAATCATCTTGATCGAGCGGACTCCGCATATTAAAGCGGATGCCCGAGTGCTCCAAAATCGAATTTAAGCGATGAATTTCTGGATGCTGCAGCTGCTTTCTGCTGCTACTGCTGCTGCAGACAGATAAAAGAGCACAAGTGAAAAATTGTTCGATATTTTCCGGGAAAAACCCTTTGGCAGGCATTGAGGAAGAGCTTGAAAGCACTTTGTATTTTATTAACTGCTCCCAGCGGGGAGGCTGGTCTGGGGGGTACTGGTAATTGAAGTTGTCAAATGTTGCTCAAAATAATTGAAACTGGCCCCGCCCCGAGACACAAGTATCTGGCTGCGAACAAGCAAGGCAATTGGAATTTGCAAATTAATTTCACCTGGCGGCGGCGGCGGGTGAAAGCACAACTTGTTGCACCTGGACTGGCCTGGTCTGGCCTGGTCTGGCCTGGTCTGGAGTGGCTGGCGGGCATAATTCCTTTGTCAACAGACACGCTAATGTGGTCAATGCCAACTGTTGCCAGTTGGCTCTTGGGCGGCCATTCAATGGCAGGATGCAGCCTGAATGACTCTATAAATGCATCCCCCACCGTTCCCCACTCCGTTCGGGCAATAAAAGTCGGGCGCTGGCAACGTTCCAAGCGTCGATGGCAACGGCAAACGGAAACGGAAGCGCGCAAAAAAAATTACGACTGCAAAATGGCGGCGGGCAAGAAGGGGAAACCGAACCGAAGAAGGCAGCCAAGAGCCAGCCAGCCAGCGACTAAGTGGCAAAACATGAACAAAAACTTTGTCCGTTGTGCGGCCGACAAGTTGAAACTAATGACAATTTTGTTGTAATTAGTTGCGGCTTTGCCGTAAACCAGCAAATGCGACGGCTACAAATAAGTTGTCAGCGGACTTAAGTTAAGCAATTTTCATAGTTCTCGTCGCGCTCTCCGGCTGGTTGGATGGTTGGCTGGCTGGCTGGTAAAATCTTTTAGCCCGTCTCAAATTTGTCGGAAATGAGATTCATTTGTTTTCCTTGTCGAGATTTTGTTCGAGTTGTTGCGTTGCGTGGGCAGGCAGCGGAGATTACATTCTCCGGCTGCAAGGTTACCACCTACCACCACGGCTCCCAACTTGGCTTTTAATTATTTAAAACTGCAGCCAGGCAGCTGCTGTTGACGTGTCCTGTGGGAGGAAGGCAGCAGGTAGCCGCAAAATATTTGCAACAGCATACGAGCTGACTTAGCACTTTGGGTTGGCTAAAAATTGCATTTCATAAATTCTGGCAATTAGGAGCTGTCCACCTACGCAAGGACACACGATCCCGGCCAGCTCGCTTCTGCAGGCTTTAATTAAGGGGTAACACCTATGAAAATGCTGCATATTCGAGGGGTTTTCAAAGAGAAAGGTTGTTATAATATTCCTTAAAACAACCTTTCTCATGTTTAAGTTAAGTTTAGAAAATTAATTTGAAACTTACGGAGATTCTTTTTGGGGTTTATTGCTTTCGGGGAAATTAGGGCGCTTTTACAGGGGTGCTACTTACTTCTTCAATGACCTGCTCTGAATTGTAAATTCAATTCATATCTGAATGTGCCAGCAGTTTCGCCGTAAATACGCCATTGCGAATTTTATCGAGCGGGTTGTGTGTGTAGAGTGTGTGGTGTGTGTGGGGGGTGTGAAAAATAAACCAATTTAAGGATGGCGTTAAGAGAACATCTTTATGTGCCGCCGCGCAGCGTCTTTATTTTATGCACCGCAACTTTGGCCCAAACAAAGGACACCGATGGGCGTGGGCGTTTGATTGTGCGGGTGCCGCCCACATGCGAGCTGTCTGTCACTCGAGAGAAGGACTTTTCGCGACTCCTGATTTCATTTATTTGCCCGGAGTTGCTACCGTCTGACTGTCATCGCAAATTGATGATACATCGAGTGACGTTAGGGGCGTGGCCCGTTTCAGTGGCGTCTAATCAACATTTAATTGTGACTGTTCGCCGACATTGCTGACTTTTATGCTCGCTCGCCCGCGAATATGTAGTAGTTCGGAGAGTAAATATTTTCGAGGGCGGTGGCATTTGCATTCGCTGCGGAGCGGGTGCGGTCAAGCGGTGGTCGGGGGTCGGGGGTCGGCGGACATTTGCATATCATAAAAATTCATGCCATAGCTTTTTTGTTTACTTTTTAAATTGAGCAACCGCAAAGTTTTGCATTGCATTAAAACCCAGCAAGTGGCATTCATACTCTCCCGTCCGTCCGGCTCCGATTCTCATGCCACATTCACGTGTCCCTGCTCGCATTCGCACAGGGATTCGCATTCAGATTCAGATTCTCATTGGCTATTGCACAGAAAAAAAAAGTCTGCCATCGACACGAAAATATTTGGCAATGCAAATATAGGTCAGCGATCGCCCTGGAGATTTAAAAAGCCATCCATCCCAAATAATTGTCCTTAAATTAGATCTGTTAGCATAGAAAGGCAAACTGAAAACTGTTTTTAAATTTCTTGTTAATCCAAAAGTGAGAAAAACTATTTTCAACACAAATTATTAACACGCAACACTGTGTTCTTTTGTTAAACTGTGTTTACTAATGGCCTTTTATGTGTGAACACAAAAACTGTATTCATTTTTAATAAACTCTTTGTGGCGCCAACATTTAGGTTGTTTAATAATTAAACTAGCTTTATGAGTTCTCTTATGATAAATGGTTTGTTTACCATTAAGATTGTTGCCTTAAATATATTCAAAAATCTAGAAAAAATTACTATGTAAAGTAAGGATATTAAGCTAGTAAGTAAGGAGTCTCGAATATCTGGAATATTCATATTCAAAGAGTTATGCAAATTCTGGTTAATATCTTGAATAGCTTCTTGCCGTGTAGCCTTGCCGTGTAGCAGCCACACAATATTGCTGAGAGCTCCTTGCTTTCGATTTTTCCGGCTGCTCCGTTGATGTCCGATGCCCGATGTCCGGGCTCCGAGTCCGCTCTTGGCTGCTCCTTCTGCTGTGTCTCGCAATGTGCCGGCCATGTCTGCATATAAATTACGCCAGCTTGTAGTTGTAATTTCTCTTCACGTCTCAGTTTGTCTTGTTCGGCCCGGCACGCACATAAAATACATCAATGTGTCTGTAACTCGAGAGGAGTTGAGACAACCCGAGGACACTGCTGTCCCACTGTGCCACCGGCTCAGGACTCCCTCCCACTTACAGTTTTGATTTAGTGCCACTTACACTGAGCTCGTGGTTGGATTTTTCACTTGGCACAACTTTAAGCCAGCCAGGACTTAATGATGTTGCCGCCGTGTTTTTCTTTTCGTTCGTCGTCTCCCTTTGCCACCTTGGCCAGGACAATGACATCCACTCACCGGAGGGCCCTTTCATACGTGGTCGGTCGGTTGGGCGAAGGTTGAAATATTGTTTATTTACCCAATTAACGATAATTGCTTGGATCAATAAATTTATATTTGCTGAACGCGACTACTGTTGGTCTTTTTGAGGGCCGGGCGAGATTGGTGAACCCCTACGAGTCCCGGGCAGGAATATTATTGTGTGTGATTATTATTAATCCCTCGAGGAACTGCGACATTAATCATGTCTTGCAGCGGGGCCGCCTGTCTGCGCATTAATAAAGTCATTACCATGTGCCAATCTGACGGAGACGCCACACCGCTTATCGGGCTCCAGCGGAGACCCATCACGGCCCAAATGACAGCCATTCGCGTAGCTAGCGAGCGACGAGCGTCGAGCGCCGAGCGCCGAGCACAATCACAGCTGCAATTCGCGGAGCTGGCAATAAATTGCCGAGCGTTTATCTGGCGGTTGACAACCGGAAATTTCCGCCGGCGCGCCTACAAGCGGGCAACACTTTTTTTTTATACATCTAATATATATATATGTATATATATTTTAACTGCTTATTAAACTCGCGAGCGTCACGTAGAGTGCGTGGCAAGTGGCTGCTGGGCGGGCGTCGTCGCCCGCTTGAGGCTTAAGTGGCAATTTTACAAAATAGCAGAGCGTAAAACAAATTTCTTTTATGTACTCGCAAATTGCTAGCCAAACTTTTCATATAAATAAATATAAAAGCGAGCGAACAAAGCGAACGGAATCCAGAGTACAAAATGCCAGCCAGCCAACACTCTCCGCTCATAACAAGTGTCAATGGTGGGGCGGACACTATAAACATAAAAACGTCTTCAACGTCGCACAGAAAATTTCTTTAAAAAAACTTTGCGAGGCGTGGCGAACGCGTTTTCGTTTTCGCCGACGTCGGCCCGGGCGTGTTTAGGAGCCGCTCATTGTTGTTATTATTGTGGCTGTTGTTACTGCGGTTGCCGCTGTTGCCGCCGCTCTTAACGCCAATTGAATGCGGGGCTAAGTGGCAATGTGTGCGAAGGCGTTTTGCTTTTGCAATTTGCAATAACCAAAGCATAGCCATAAAAATATAGTTGCCGGGGCACAAAAGCGTACATCCTGCAGAGAAAGAAAATTTGCTGGCCTTCCTCTGAGTGCCTTACTATCGCAGGGGAAACTGGAAAGTAGTCCAAATACCATCCGGCTCGAAGGACCAACATGTAAAGAGTTTAATTAAAAGGAAGCTTTTGTTAACCACCTCTTTAATTTTAAAAAGTCCTCTATTTATATAGGTGAGAATAAGAATCAGTTCTCTAAGTCGTATCTATGGGCTACCCAGAGACCGAGAAATTCTTATATATAGACTACATTACCCTACATTACCATATACATATTATATATATAAGAACAGAGCCCAGAAATGTTATATTTTTGAAATAGCTGTGTTCGTTGTAAGCACTAAAAATAAAAAGTAACATATAGTTTAATATTCGCTGGTATAAACCATATATTGCTAGTATTTTTTTCTGTGCCTCCAACGAGAGGGAGACAGCTGGCTCGTCCTAGAGCAGGACAGCAGCACAATGAGTTTTTGATTACTTTGAAATTTCTTATTTGCCTTTGCAGTAAGCCGGCCGAAAAAAATTCTCGCCTCGTTACTGTGCAAATATTGATAAGCGTCAGTCACGGCCTGCTGTTGGCCAAATCCTTCTCTCACGCCAACACCTTGCCACCGGTATCCTGGCCCTTTTCACTTTTTATTTGTTTCGCAATCAGAGACTGGCAAGTGACATTCGGCGGTTGTTTGTTCTACGCGGCTTAATGCTGGCCAGATTAGGACCAGATCTAAGCCAGCGAATGGAACGAAAACAGAAACCCGAGTTGATTTCGGCCGAGTCATGCTGCCGCTGTTGCTGCTGATGCTCAAATCAACCAATCAATACAGTTCTGCGAATCGAGGACAGATAATTAAATAGTTGCGCTCCCCATTTTTTTTTGGAGAAATCGTCCTGGAAATCACCCAAACCCCATCAGAGAAATGGAGGCGAGTTGACAGGCGCCAGTTCGCCAAATTGAAGAATTTCTGTGTGTAATAAATTTGAAACGTGACGCGCGGCAAAACACGAAACAACTGCGACCTGTTCCGACCTGGTTCCCAGGATAGGTCGCAGGATATGCATGTCAGCGGGTCTGATAGATCTGTCACCTGCTCACGTACTAGGCCATCATCTTCGATGTTTGCCAAATATTATAACCCGGGTAAATAATTTATGAAATTTCCAATAGTAATAAGCCTCTGACCAAGTTCATAAATTGCGGCCCGTAAGCTGGGGCTCTGCCTAATGTGCCCATTCCCTGCACCTCGTCATCCTTGGCTCGGGGGCACGTGCAACTAGTTTGCTGATTGATTAAACCACGCAACATCGCAGCATCAACTAGAAACTTGAACGTTCCAGGAATTGTTATTAGATCGTTTGCTAGTTTCCCGTTTTCCCTAGTTTTCTTAGCCTTTGATGCCGCTGTCGCTGCCGCTGCTGATGCTGATGCTGATGCTGAACTGACGTGGACGGCACACGTGCTAAAGTCACTTTTAACGGAACAACACGGCATCACTTAACGCGCGCTCCTTGCTGCCGTAACCCCCACCGAGTCCTGCTTCCCGAATCCCGAACCCATGCCCATTGACTCGGACGTGACAAGTGCGGGCAATGGCCGATATCCCGGGTTGGCCCGGGACTCGACTCCGTCTCATTGTCATGTGCAGCGCATAAAGGGGCGGTGCCGGGGCTGTAGCCACCCGCTTGTAACTGAGTGGCGGCAAGAGAGAGAGAGAGGATTACCAAATATGACAGCCTCGGGCAAGGACGCTTCTTAAAGCGTATCAAGTATACGCCCTGTGGCCCCACTCTCAGTCGCTGCGGCACTCCTCGCCCTTCGTTAAAGTCAAGCATGCCATAAAATCAAATTCCAAACGAGCTGATGGAATTACTTGCAAAAATATTTAACAACACGAGAGCGGACATGCTAAAAATCCAAATTATTGTCAACACTCGTCTCCAGTTTCAAGCCAACATTAGACACTTGATGAAATGTATTTAGAATGTAAGAGGAATCCATTAAGCAGGCCTGACCCACTCCGCTTTGCGCCGAATAAAATGCGAAAGCGAGAATTAATTAGGCGACGCAAGAGTTAGCCGCTCAATTTGAGATATTTCACAGCCACACGACGGGGTGCACCTGGGCCATTATGTAACTATGCTAATTCCCTCTTGCCCTGAAAACAAAGCTCTCCGCTCGACCACCGCCGACGAGGTGGCTCGGGTCGGGTTCTGGTGACGTATTCATTAGAAATGCAAATGGGCATGGCGACATCTTCAAGTTCAAGTTGCCGATAAATTCAGATGCGCTGCGGGAAAGGCCAGGTCAGCCAGGTGATAGTCGCGTCGGTGTCGGGTCAACCAGTTTCTGGCCAACCAACCAGTTTCTGACCTCGCCCAGCGGCTGCCTTATATATATAGTTCTGCCGCTCCAGTCAGTAGGCCTAATACGCCGCCTCTGTTGCCTCTATTGCCTCTGTTGGCTCTGAGGCCTTTCATTACGTATACGCAGGGTTGCGCCAAATTGATGTCAGCCAGCGAGACGCGAACTGGCACAACATTTACGCCTATGTGTTCTTATTTTCTAATTACTGTATACACTGTGGGTGGGTGTATCTGTAATTAGTGTTTCGTACACATATTCATATTAAAAGCCGGCATAGTCGCTGCTTAATAAATTAAACGACAATTTGCGCTGGGACCGGGCTGTTGCTCGTAAAGTGCTGCTGCCGAGCTGGGTCTGGATGTGGAACAGGGACATTATGTTGGCATTAGGCGAAGGCAGGCTTGCAATTAAAATAAAATGGAGAGCTCAAGTCCCGACAATATGCACTGGAACAGCACTGGCAGACACAAATTCGTGTTTTTTGAACGAGACGCTCTCTTCGAAGATGCGTACTTAGAAGACCTCGAAAATAATTTATGGCCTTCTTGCGGGCGCACAATAAGCTGGGAATTTATTTGCTTGTTTTTTCCCGTAAACATAGAACAATGCCGGGGTCTGCAGGACTCTTTTTCTTTTGTATATTTATTCCAGCCATTGCTTTTCCTAGTAAACATTGCCTTCTTGACTTACTGCTCTCCCTATGCCTCGGTGTCAATTTCCCGAGGCTTCTTCCAGCTGATTAACGAGCATGAACGGAAATCTCCTTTACGCTCATCTTTTTAATAAATAATCCCCTCCACTTAGCTGGTGGCAGGAAAAAAGCACGCGAAATAATAATAATCAACATCTGTCGACGTTTGATTGTCAATACAAAATGTTTGTTATCGCCAATACACAATTTGCTAAACAAATTGGCCAACTCGGCGAAATTTGATTTGATTTATTCCTTTCAGCACTCTCGGCCAGGTTTTAAAATATTTATTTTTTTACTAGCATCAGCTTTAGTTTAGTTTCAGTTCGGTTCGTTTTTTCGCTTGCAATAATTGATATCGGTTATTTGCATATCAAATTTAATATATTTGCATATGTATCTCTTCTTCTCTCTTTTGCTTGCTTGCTTTTTTTTTGTTTTTTGGCGAACAGAAACCGTTTTGCGGCTAGCCAGTTAAGTTTTTTAGTAAAGCATATTTGTCGCGGTATGCGGAAATAAATTTTGCCAAAAATGGAATTAAGAAAAGAATAGAACAAGCGGACCGCTCGTAAAAGAGTTCTTAAAAGTCAGGCAGCACAAACATTTCTGCAAAAGAAAGGAAAGAACCAAACAAACCCGCTCGACTGGCCTTTAACTTGCTAATTTCGTAGATAAAGCTTGTGATTTAAGGAAATTACTAATGCTCCAATTTATGGTGAGGTGACAGATTCGATTGGATTTTGCACCTGAAAGACACCGCCCGGTTTTGACACCAGCCATCGAGCCAGCCAGCAGGTGAATAAATTAAATGCACAATTTTATTGGCTGCGCTTGTTGTATCTGTATCTATGTCGCTTTTTGTCCCAGAACAATGGCAATAAAATAATATAGGGGCATGCTGTTGTTGTCTAGAAGTGAAGAGAAAAATTGAAAAAATAATAAACACTGACGGATTTTGTAAATAGATCGATTGACCCCAAAGGCAATTTGCATAAAGCGCCGCCACAAATTCCCCCCGGGCTTTCGTCCGCCGGAGTCACATTTTATTTATTTATTGATACGCCAACGTCGTCCGACCGCTATTATCTATCTGTGAACCCAAGCTGGAAACTCTTCTCCGCTCCGTTACACTGTAAACTAATAGATACGTTTTGAAAGTGTAAATTTAGTCGCCTAGCTTATGCAGTGTCATGCATAAAACTTTATTAAAAAGATTAAGGATTTCATTAGGGACTTAACAGTAACCCCAGGGTTTTACCTAAGAACGAGCAAGACAGCAATATTGGACCTTAAATAAAAGAATACCAGAAAATACCTAAAATGTTTATACTTAAAGTTTTAGTACTATACGAAAAATACTGTTTTAGGGCAGTAATTTATATCTTTAAAAAAAATAGTGAGCCTTTACTTTTATAAATTTTATTTTATTTATATACAAATATATTATTAAGAAATATATACGAATATATACGAAATATATAACACAATATATATATATATATAATTAATTAATAATATAATATAAGATTAGTTGTGAAGTGTATCTTTCGTAAGAGTGTGTTATATATCAGTGATCCCCAAGGCGCTATTTCGAGGTTAAGCACACTTCTCTGCCGGTCCGCTACTAGCACATGTACCCTATAAACGTTCGTGCGACTTCGGCAAAGGTCTTCGGTCACGCGACCTGTCACATTGTCATGTCATAAATGTTTGATATTTTTTTGTTCTCATCTTTAACCTAACCATTCCTTTATGTAAATAAATAAGTTTATATGAAAATAGCTTTGTTTTTCAATGAAAAACGAAATATATACATCACAAGATTTTTCTTGCCGTGCTAGAGTGAGAGTTGCCTGCTTTTGACCATTTTTTATGTCGGTGCTGCGTGCATCTTTTATGTGCGTGTGGCGCCCGAGACCTTGAAATTGTAGCTGGTTTGTTTTATTATGTTTACATTTGTTTAGTTTGCATATGACATTGCCACCAGCGACGGACGCGGGCCGAGATCTGGCCAGCGGCCAGCGGCCATTGGTCGATCGGCTGAAAGGTGGGGCCGCATACAAAGCCAAGACAAATTGTTTTTGACTTTAGGTTATTGCCTCGAGTGGTGAATCTTGATTAGATTCTGCTCGGCCGAGCGGAAAAGTCAGGGACCAGCGGATATAGAACGAGAGATTTGGTGGTGATATCACTTCTGATCCGCTTTCGACATAATCGAGTGATATCACGGCCTGATATGGTTATGATATGATTTTATGATAATTTCCATAAAAAGATTTCCATTGGGCGCATTACTCATCGCTATAGTTATCCGTGATATCAATCAAAATCTTAGTCATAACTGCGATTGGCATTCGCCACTATTGATTTGCAAATCGGTTCGCCTATCTTAAATATGGATCTTGGGTATTTCTGCGCCGGGTCTCTTTAATTATGCAAATCGAATCAGTTTTCAGCGCTTCAGCGCTCCCCTCACCACGGGAATGTTGGCGAAAAAAACAATAATTTTTATGATATCAATAAACCATGATGAAAAACGTGATAATCGCTGATCAGATTAAATGGTCGCCTGGCGCCAGCTGATTACCGCCGAATTCCGAATAGCTTCGGGTGCTGGACAACAGTAAAAAAAAACCTCAAGGTCGCAACGGTTGTTAACTTTATGGCTTCTATTTTGCGGAGACGAGCCGAGCCGTGTTTTTGCCACAGGTTAAATGGCCGACTGCCGGACGGACTGATAGATGGATGGATGGATGGATGAATGAATGGATGCGCAAAAAAGGCTGGCGAAAATTGATTTCTATCCATTGTTTCCCCCACCTTCATTCAGTGTAACCCGATGAGCGAATGGCCAAGCCCCAGAGCGGCCAGTTCCAAATACCTTATACCTTATACCTTATACCTTATACCGAATTCCAAAAGGGGACGCAATAATCGCTGGGAATTCCCAGCTAGAAATATGCGGCTGGACCAACTAAAAAGTGTAGAAAAACCGACTCGTCGTCTCGAACTCGTTTCGGAGTGTTTTAGCATATAAAATATGAAGAAAATCATTTCATTTACTGATAGCATGACCATTTATAGTGGCTGGCGTTGGTTAAAACGAGTTTCCAGTTTCCAGCACCTAGAGCCTGCCGCTCCGCCGTGTTACAGCTCGCCTCCGATGCACGGCCCGATTTGCATAATGGCGACGCCGCCATTTGCAAGAATAGGGCGGCTAGATGGCGATGCGCTTTGTTCGCGACGGCAACGCCATTGTTTTACCAACGACGTCGCTCGTCGGCCGAAGGTGGATAGCATTTCGAGAGACAAAAGCTGGCGGCGGCGAAGAAGTTCCAAGCGGAGCAACAACAACTGGTGGTAAGTCTGCATGAACTTGAGCGCAGTCTAGTGACACCGATCGGTGGTTTTCGTATAAATATTGGACCTTTCGGTGATGCAAACGTCAGACACAATCGAGTGCTCGAAGTCAAAGAACTAAATCCAAAATGCGTGCCTTTATTGTAAGTATACTCAGCGGAAGAGTGCCTCCAGGATACCAAGGATTACAACGCCGTTCGTTCCCTTCCTCCTCCAGGTTATGTGCTTGGTGGCAGTCGCCTGCGCCGACAAGCTCGGCTACAACTACCAGCCCGTGAGCCACTCCGGCTCCGGACTGTCCTTCACTCCTGGCGGTGGCTCCATTGGAGGTGGCTCCATCGGTGGTGGCTCCATCGGAGGTGGCTCTATCGGAGGTGGCTCCCTTGGTGGTGGCTCCCTTGGTGGTGGCTCTCTCGGTGGCTCCATTGGAGGCGGCTCCATCGGTGGCAGCATCGGCAGCGGTGCCGGTCTGGGCAGCCTTGGCAGCCTTGGTGGTGGCAGCGAGTCCCTGGCCGCCCCCGTTTCTTACAGCGCCCCCGCCCCTGCCGCCGAGCTGGAGAAGGAGTTCTTCACCTTCACCGCCAACGAGCAGGACTTCGATGAGCCCCAGCAGCTGGAGCGCGTCTCATCGGCCCTGAACAAGGCCCTGCGCGTCGTCTTCATCAAGGGACCCGAGAACAAGGGACTGGAGAACGCCGCCCTGGCCCTTGCCAAGCAGGCTGCCCAGCAGGAGACCGCCATCTATGTCCTGAACAAGCAGGCTGACATTGGAGATCTGGCCAGCAAGCTGAACGCCATCCGCAGCAATAACAACAACAAGCCCGAGGTGCACTTCGTCAAGTACCGCACCCAGGAGGATGCTGCCAACGCCCAGCGCGCCATTCAGGGACAGTACGACCAGCTGGGAGGCTCCAGCCAGGCCGTCAACGGTGGTGTGGCTCCCGTCCTCAACTTCGCCTCCGCCGGACCAGTGCGTCAGGCCACCGCTCAGTCGCCCGACAACTCCTACCTGCCCTCCTCTGTCTTCCGTCGGGTCTAAGTTGCTCGTTTGACTCTTTAACGATTCAAAATCGCCAGCGATCTTTGACTGATTTCAAAACCTAGTTATTGTTGACTATTGCTTAAATAAATTCAATTATTAAATTTTAAAACAATTCGATGCGAAGCGCTGTCCCTTCGCAGACTTTAACTTTACCCGCCCAGTTTCAAAGCTTCACAAACTTTATGGAAACTTGCGACTCTTGAGTCGGCATCAAGTGGCTACGAAAAGCAAACTATTATTTTTAGCGAAGATGATTGAAAATTGAAAATGATTTATCTAAAATGCAAACTATTGCAGACTGTCTTGGCAGCTGAATATTTGTGTAACGATTATCGAAAGCTATGTCAACATGTAGTCCCGATTTCTCTCTTATGGATTTTACAAGGTAACTTATAACCTAAAAGAAAATTAATTCTTTTATGTGGTAAACACTTAAAGATACACTTTTTGCATAATTTTAAGATTATTTTAGACTTGATTTTCGGCCATTTCTTAACTAAAAAGTAGTGTAGTAGTAGTTAAATGTTAAACAGTTCAAAAAACGCTTTAGGTTCATGAAATAATTCCCAATAGGTAAAATTATTCAACATTAATTTTAAACGAATGAAATAATTACCAGAGATTAAGGTATTTGATTAAAGTCTTGGCATTTACCCTTAATTTCTAATGATATTATTAATACAAAAATTAGTATAAAAACATCAAACAAAACCCCTGGAGCGATTCGAGCTTAAACGTGGGAAAATTTTAATACACTCGAAGTTTTTTTTGGGTCATGATAACGAGGGTTCACCTTAATTGCTGGCATTTAATCATAAGTCAGCAGATGTGTGTATTTTTAGCTTTGATGATAAATGATAACTAATTTGATGATAAATAAGACATAGTTTTGCTTGAGGGAAATATAAATGTTTAATATTTAATCGTACAATCTGGCCTAGGAACTTTTATTTATATTAAACTACACAAAATAACTTAATATTTAACAGATAGGCAGTCTACAAACTGTCATCCAGACCCTGCAGTTTTCCACTTATAAGAGCAAAGTATATATGTATTATGTATCTTTTTAACATTACCAAAATTTACTAAATTTTATTCGAAAACAACGGGATAACAAGGAGATGTGCGCTCTAGTGACGCAGGCGCTTCAGGATGTTGGCGGGCAAGTAGTCGCTCTGCGGCGCCTGTGGCTGAGCCTGCTGCTGGGCGCCACGGAATGGAAGCAGTCCCTTGGAGGCGAAGTTAATGGCGTTGGCCACGCCTCCGTTGATGTTCTGGCTTGTGCCGCCCAGCTGATCGTACTGCGACTGAATGGCTTTCTGGGCATTGGCCGCATCCTCGGGCGTGCGGTATTTGACGAAGTGCACTTCCGGCTTCTGGTTGGCGTTCTGGCGAACGGCGTTAAACTTCTGGGCCAGCTCATTGATATCCGTCTGCTTGTGCAACACATAGATGGCGGTCTGCTGCTCGGCAGCCTGCTTGGCCAGGGCCAGGACGGCGTTCTCGTAACCGCGGTTCTCCGGTGACTTGATGAAGATCACCCGCACGCTCTTCTTAACGGAGGCAAGGGCCTTGCGCAGGGCATCGTGATCCTCGAAGTCGTTGTCGTTGGCATAGAAGGTGTAGAACTCCTTGTGCACCTGGGCCTGGGGAGCGGCACTGTAGCTGACGGGTCCAGCCAGGCTACCACCACTGCCACCACTGCTACCTGCTCTTCCTCCACTAGAGATGGTGGCTCCCGAGCCTTGTCCGTAATTGTAGCCGGACAAACGACCGGCACTGGCCGCGGCCACAAGGCATAGAATGAGGAGAGCACGCATACTGGCTGGCCTACTGCTAACAAAGTATTCTAGAAGAATGCTGGATAAATCTGCATTAACTAGCTTTTATACCGCCAACGCAGACTCTTGAAATTAGACTAGAAAATCTAGTCGAATTGAGACGGTGTGGAGTCCCCCGCACGGCGCAATCATCGATCTCCGCTCTCGAATCGTCGTGAGTCGTGAATGGCCGCCGGTGGCCATCGGGTTTTCGGAATGCTGTTAATCTGCTAACATAATTTCGCTCTTAACACATTTAACACATTGTTTTGAGCAGAGCTTCAGCTTCAATCGTGCCGCCGACGCCGTCTTTGGTGACTTTGAGATCAGACTTTCCGAATACGAGTGCGAGTCCGAGCCGAGATCTGAGTGCGAGTCCAAGTCCGAGTCCGAGCCGAGTGCGAGTCCAGTCGTGATTCACCCATAATTGGCTTATAATTTATGCAGACATCCGAGCTCCAAGCTCCGAGCTCCGATCTCCGAGCTCCAAGCTCGACTTTTGCAATCCGAAGTGACCGGGCTGGCCGAGTGTTTTGTTATATTGGCTTGAATATGTATAAAGAACCGCTTATTTGTTAATGATTTCAACAAAAAAGTGATCGTCAGCTTAATAAAATTAATGATTAGATTTTCGTTTTTATGGCTAATCAGGTTTCGATGGGACATAAATCTTCATTGTCTCCGCATGTGGGTTGCACTTGAGATTCCTTTCTAATTGTACGTGACACACGGACGGATGGGGCCAGCTCGGAAACCAGGTCACCTAACTGTGCTTGGCAGCTCCGCGGCCTTGAGCTGTCGCCGGGATAGAACCAGTCCGGCAGGGAGTGCGATATTAATGATTCCTCCACTCCAAGTGGGTGGATCTAATCTTGTAGACAATTAATATCGCTTTCGGATTCGACGACGCTTTCGGTTTGGCAGACAATTAGTTCGTTGATTTGTCTTGGCGTGCGGAGAGTCGTTTTAGCCAAGCTCGTAAAGGAAACCTGCCCCAATCTATTCTCGTTCAAACCGCCTTCCTTATCGCGATGTTCCGCCGATACTGCGATAGGCGAGATATTTATAGTTTGAAGGGCACTGTTTATATTTAACCCATCCGCAAACAAACGAGCTGGCCAAGGCGGTTTTAATGCACCATTAACTTGTATGGCGAGGGCGCCATAAAAACGCCACTCTACAAACGCATAAAGGGGACCATTGTTCGGATTTCGATTTTAAATTTCAAATTTATTGGTGTAATTATGCATTAGTCAACAACGGGTAACAGGATTATGGGGGTTCTTCAGTCGGAATTCGCTTAGTCTAAAGTTCAGCGACGAGTTCTGCGCTATGCCGGACACTCTAGAAGCGCAGGCGACGGAACACAGAGGTGGGCAGGTACGAGTTCTCGGGGATCTGAGCCTGAGCCTTCTGGACGGGGCCGGCGGAGGCGAAGTTCAGAGCCTTGGCCACACCACCATCATGGGCCTGGGAGGATCCT